>AYEL01073519.1:0-77368 GCA_000484575.1 Olivierus martensii
GGCTCTCTGATGTGGTGGATAAGGATCTTTGTCGTTTTGTATGCGCTGGAAGACAGTAGCATTCCTTTTGGATGTTAGTTTTAGCCCTTGATTCTTCGCCAACTTATTTAGAGCCGATATTTCTCTTGTTAATGGTGGTACTGGCAGAGAAATATCAGCTCTAAATAAGTTGGCGAAGAATCAAGGGCTAAAACTAACATCCAAAAGGAATGCTACTGTCTTCCAGCACATACGAAATGACAAAGATCCTTATCCACCACATCAAAGAGCCGGAGTTTACATGGTGCCGATTTACAATAAGGATCTAAATAAACAAGAAGAGTACATAGGATTGACCACAAGGAACCTAAGTGATAGAATCCAAGAACACAAAGCCGATATTAAAAATGGTAATTTAAGAACAGCGTTAGCGGAAAGATCCTATGAACATAATATACAGATAAAATGGGAAGACGCAAAAGTCTTAAAATCGTGTAATAATTTAAAAGAAGGCTTGGTATTAGAATCAATGGTCGTTTTTTCACAATTGCCTTTCTTAAATTGTCCAGTTGACTACAATATTTGTCTGCATTGATAGTTTCCTTGTTTTTTAACAGCTCATAAAAAATTATGCCTTTAAAATCCCACCAAACACTGAGCATGACCTTTTGTTGGTGAATGTTTGGCTTTGGTGTTGGAAGTGCAGGCAAATTTGGTTTAGACCAGTGTTTTCTCTCCACATTGTCATATAAGATCCATTTTTCATCTCCAGTCACAATTCTTTCTAAAAACGGCTCGAACTTAAAACGGCCCAGCAAAGAAACGCATGCTGCAACTCTATCCATCCGATTTTTTCAGAAAGTTCATGGGGAACCCAAACATCGTACTTGCTGATCCCCATCATTGATTTTAGGTGGTCATCGATGGTTGTTTTGGATACATTAAGTATCTCAGCAAGCTCCCTTGTTGTTAATCAAGGATTACTTGCAAGTCTGTGTGGAAATGTCCGTGTCATTGACGACCGAAGGTCATCCTGGACATGGCTCATCTTCCAGGCTTAAATTTCCTTATTGAAATATTTTAAACCACTTTTGACAGGTACGTACAGATAATGCATCATCTCCATAAACTTCACATATGTTTTTTGTTGCATCAACTGCAGAAAGACCTTTTTAAACTCGTATAACATTACATGGCGCAAATATATTCTATCAACACTCATGGCGAAAACCAAACTAACAATAGTTTGTCGTTTTTATTCTGACAAAACATAAATTTTTATGATAGTTACAGTGTCATCTTTCAAGGACACAACTAAACTAAATAATAACTTGCAATATTTTTAGTACTCTAGCACCACCAATTAACAACTAAAAAAAGACGCACAAATTTTCCGGACAACCCAATACTTTTTTATATGCATGTGCAATCTTTATGAAATAAAAAGCACGTAAAAATAATAAGATTCTAACATGATTTTCCACATAGTTTATTGCATTATTTTTTGTGATTTTTTAGATCTGTACTCCAAGGTAGAACTAATACTGCCTTATCTAAATGCCTTTGGGAATATGACCTCAACATCAAATGGGATGCTGCACAGTTAATGTCTCTGTCTAGAATATCAGAGGATGGTTTAATAAAGGAATCTATAGAAACAAAATATGTCATTAATGTAAATCAAAGTGCTTGCTGAAAGCCTAGTTATATGCTCTATGTAAAGATAAATAAATGGTATATGCACAAATCTTTCTGTTTTAAAGAACTTTTTGTAACTGAATTTATTGACTGAATTTCCTTTGCTTCGTAAGTGAATTTATTGATATTTGCCAAATTAAAACCTAATGCATTCTTAATGATTAAATGAAATTTTATATTCATGCATTTTGCTAAATTAAATTTTTCCTATTGAATGTATGTAGTTATTGTTTACAAAGGCAAATTTACACATTAATTATGTAAAAACATTTTTAGTTATCTATCACTTCTATTATAAATCATTAATTCTAAATATCATAGAATAGCTATTATTATTATTATTCAAATTTATGCTGATATGCAAAAATATTTGTAATTCTACAACATATTTATTTTATTGAGTTAATGCAGCAATTAATAGTTTAATATATTTTTTATTAAATCATAAAAAATAAAAAAATATTTCCAGATGTTGATACTTAAATTATAGCTGATAGTGTATGGAATAATGTTATTTGAACTAAGCTTGACATTAATGTGAGAAATTTGGTAGGTATTATGTTGTATACAGCCAGAATCAGATTTGTTGTTGTTGGTGGAAGCATTTCACTGGCCAGAATCAAGTTTCTCCAAAGTAATAAATAAAACAAACTTAGAACATTCAATAAGCTAACTTTAATTTCTTAAAATTGCCTACAAATAGTGGCAAATAAAAATATAAAATTATTTCAGATTTCAAAATTTAATTATTTTTATAGTAATTGACTTAAAATAAAAACAACTGAAACTAAATATAAAAATCAATAAAGTCAAAGCTCATTTAAAGAAATAAATTTATTTGGATTTAAAAATGTATTTGACTATTTTTATAGTCAATCTTAACATAAAAAACAGTTAAACACAACACCAATTTTTAAAATTGATATTGAACTATGAAGATAATGAAAACATTTTCAAACCCAAACAAATCTGTGAATTTCTATTAAATGAGTTTGACTATTGATTTATATTAAACAGTAATTATATGAATAATAATTTAAAAATTTATGTATAAAATTTAAAGTTAAAAAAAGTATTTAAAAGATGATCCAGTATTTTTCACTTCTGAAATCATGTAATAATTTTTCATTACAGTTTTCTAATAAAAGTCTGTTAATCTTGTTCTAAATAACCTTACTATTCTAGAAATGCTGAATATCTTGCTATTGGAAATAAAACTCTATTTATAAAACAAAGAATTATAAAAATTTTTGTTGATTGATTGAAATAAGTAATATTTAGCATTGTGAGTTAGTTGTCTTTCAATCAGTTTTGTTTAAAAATTATATTTTTCTATCCTAAAACTGGTGAATGATATCATAGCTTTTTCCTCTGTTATGTTTTGCAATATATTGAATTTTCATTTATAAAATTGATTAGCTTTCCTATTACATGAATGCAGAATACAGTGACACTTTATTTTATCATGATTCCTTTCAATATTTAATTTCTACTTTTTTATTAACTCTTATTAATTCAATTATTAGTGTGAAAAATCACAGATCTAATAAATTATAAAATCATAACAATGAAATTGAATTAATTTAAGATTATAAGCAAAATAATTTATTAAAATAATTTTTTTCTTATTAACTCAAGTTAATCTTAAACCTTCATGTAAACAAATAAAAATTAGTTTAAATAGGCAAACAATATGTTTTAGTTAATGGTAATAAGTATTTTCAGGTCAAGCCATCTTCAACAAATACAAACAATAATACTAAGAATAACTACTTGTACTTGTTTAGAATTAAATAGCAAAAGTCTTAACCTGAAAGTGCTTTTAACATTAAATAAATATACTGTTGGATAATTTAAGCTAGTTTTTATTTACTTTCTAGCTCAATGTTTAAATTATATTATACTCAATTTATTCTAATATGATACCTAATATAAACAGCCCTACTTAAGCTTCTCATTCATTCATTCATTCCATGTGTCTTTGTCTTTCAAACTGGAACCACATTTGTATTCTTATAACCTGTAGAAGATTATTCCATTAACATAGTTGAAATATAGTTAAATATGAAATATTCCCTATTTAAAAATATGATGAATGATGCAAATTTTATATTTTAATATTAGTTTATTGATGAATTTGATGACTCCAAAATGTCGGTTAATAAATTTAAATCATATAATCATAATGTTGATATTAAGTGATAAGCCATGACTTTTATAAGAAATAAAATAAAAATAAAAGTTTATAAATTAATCTGATACAATTATTAATATCAAATTTTAATGAAATAGAGTTTAGGAAAGTTGACAAGTACTGCAATAAAACAGATGAAGTATCCACAGGAAAATATATTTTGGATAATTTTTGTTTACTTTAGGTATCAATTTTGAATAAAAAGAGTATAATTAAATAATATATAAATTTTTTTTTCACTTAACATTATTATTTTAGTAAATTTTAAAACTGATATAAATTTCAAATTGTGAATTTCATAAAAAATTCAAATTATACTGTATGCTATTTTGATTCTATTGTAATAATGTTTAATATACAGGTATCCTTTGATTTAATAAGGTAATTGGAATTTGTTTATTAGGCAAAAATCATAAGCTGAGAACACATTTCCCATTAATTCCAATATAAAATTTTAACTCAGTTTTTAGGTACAAGGAAATACAGTCGATTCTCATTATTTGCAGATTCCATATTCGTGTATTCGACTATTCATGAAAATTTATTTGTAACCACAAAATCAATTTTTGGGGAACTTTTGAGCTTATTTGCAGACTCCCATTAAGTGGCAAAAATACTGTTACCAATGTAAACTTTCCCTCTCTAATAAAGGAAGTTGTTTGTTACCAAATGTAGTCTCTATATCGTTTTGCCAGAAAAGTCTCATTATTTATTCTTGGTCACTCCACAGACTGCAGGTAGGCCAGAAGCCTGCCTATTCATATCATTCGCAGTTCCACAGAAGAATGTGACCCTATGCTTGAATGCAACCTCAAATTTAGACACATAACTTCCTGCGCATTGGCTCCTTACACCAAGACTTTTGAAGATCTGAAGCAAAACTGAAGCAGATAAGTCTGACGCAATTTTTCAACGCAGTTCAGAAAGACAATATGTCAGCTGTCACATCAAAAATAAGATTTTATTTATTACATAGTGTTTTAAAAAATTAAATAAAGATTACTGTAATTATAATACTGTATATATAGTCTGTACACTGCACATATTATAATTATTTGTAAATATTGTAATACACATTAAATAAGGTGTCTTTAAACAGAAAAATACACATAAATCAAGGATGAAAATATTGGGAAGAAAGATTTGCAGGAATCTAACTCTATATTTCCCATTGGCACAATGGTTCAGTATTTTTGAAGAATTTATAGAATGTAACTACTGCAAATAACGAAAATCAACTGTAATTACCATTTTACCTATTGATGTTAAAGCATGCCAAAAGTATTAATATATGCAACATATTAATAATTAATTTATTTTTAATTTTTAAATAAGAAATAAAATCACAATGACTGATGTTTTTTTCCATATTACATTAAACCTTCTCATTACTGATAACATCTAAAGATGCCATAACATGCAGCAGACTGTGCACCAATGACATTTAAAGATATAATGGAACTGGAACAATTTTCATGTTTTTGGCTTTGCACTTTGAATTTTTATTTTTGTTTAAAGAATTTTTTTTTACTAACTTGTAGATTTTCATATTATATGATGAGTTTAATTGTAAAATTTCCAATTTTATTTCTTAGTTTACTAAGTGTTTAAAAACTACAGGAAAAAGACATAAATCACTTTCATTTATGAAAGTGATTTATGTCTTCCAATTTCATTTTCCAATAAATTTTCAGTTGATCAAAGCATATGGAAATTTAATTATAAAAACTGTAAAATATCTATAAATAAAAAGTTCACACTAAATTATATCTGAATTACTGTTTTATCAATTTTTTCCAAAAATGAACTTACACCACTTTCATAATAAATAATCCAAATACTTAATAAATTGAAATAAATATTCAAAAATCCAAATATAAATAATTCATAATAGTTAATAGAAAGGAAGAATAGTTTTAGAACAAATAACAAAATCATAAATTATAGCCTGAGATCAAATAATACAGGAAATGAGTGAATGTAATCAAAATCAGTTATATTTTGATGTGTAAAATGTTTGAAAATAGTAATATTTTGAAAGAAATATATGACTTTAAAAGAATTTTTAATAATTTTGATATATATAAAAGCAGAAATTATTCTATTATAATTATAAACAGATTTTACAATAATACTGTATATCATCAATCCACAAAAATATCATAATTTGAAATAGGTTCCAAAACTTACAATTTCTTACAATGGCTACATGCATAGAAATGATAAATATATCAGACAAAATATTTTAAAATAATCATAGGAGAAACATGATTAATTTAATTGTTAGAAAAAATGATTGAATATAAATAAAAATAAACTAATTGTATATTTTGTATAATACAAAACTGTATTTTTATATAAATGAATGACTATTTGATATATATATATAAAACAATTATTAATGATGAAAATGATATATAAGAGTGTTTGATTATTTGGTGAAAATATTTGGTAAAAATTAATTTTTGCAGAGCTATAATAATAATTGAACACAAACTCACAAATATATACTGTATATATCACACACACACATTTATACATATACATATATAAACACACATGTTGATATGTTATATTTAAAATATAAGCAAAATCTCTTAATTTGAGGAATGAAATATTTATTATATCACACACACACATTTATACATATACATATATAAACACACATATTGATATGTTATATTTAAAATATAAGCAAAATCTCTTAATTTGAGGAATGAAATATTTATTTGGTTAAAAGTAAAATATGAATATGTTTTAATTTCATGTGTGCTATCAGAAGTTATATTTTTCAAAGGAAATACAACTATGACATCATTACTAGAATCATAAGTTCAAAGTAAATAAGCAGCATATATATTTATTTCTTTTCTATAAGAATTAAAACTAATTTAATAATTTATATAAATCTAAAAAATGATATATGTACCATCAAATAACTAAGAATGTGAAGAACTGGTGTTTTGTTCTGTTATTAAAACGGTATAGTTTCATAAAACTGAAATAAATTATAGATAATAAAATAATAATTACCTGTGTCAGTGGAGGGAGGTGGAGACCAGCTGCCTTAGTGACAGAAAGAGACGTCAGAGAGAGTATTCCGGGAATTGTTGTAATGCTAATGTTAATTATTCTAATTACTAATTTGTTTTACTTTATTAATTATTGTTTGGTTGATATGGAAAAGAAAAAAAACAAAAATACAAGTTTTGAATTATAATATTTATTGTCTGAAAAATTATACTTATGTAAATTGCTTTTCTATTATAAATTACAACCATTGGAGAGAGCTGATGTTCCCCTATGGCATCTTGATGATTGTCATCGGTGATGTTGGCTTTTGTGAAACTATCTGATGGATAATCTCAGTAAATGGTGGATTGTCGTAGAAGTCTTTTTTGTTTGTATGATATAGTATTGTTGGGGAACTTGTACATTGTTTAAGTGTAAGTTTATTCTGTTTCTTTACTAAAATAAAGTTGAGTTATTTAAAAAGAATTTTATGGAGTCCGTACTTGATGCAGTGTATCTGTTTTTGGACTGAGTAATCCAAACGGAGTTTAAAATAGAAATTTCATTCAAAACGGCAGTGAAGGATCAATCTGGAGGGGATCGAGGGGTTGGAATTTAGATGAGAAAGGGGAAAGAGATCCCCACTCTCGCAAGAAAAATCACCATCAATAAAGAATTTCTTGTAGAATAGTATAAAGTCAAAAGACAACTTTCTAACATGTTTGATAAAGGAATGAAGATCAAATGGAGTTATCCATTTATGGAACTGATAATGGAAATCAACAAAGTGACATATCTTTTAAATCAACTCAACACAAAAATGATAAATTTTCAAATGTAAAAACTGAATTTTTTTTTTTTTATTAATTTTTAATAATAATACAATATAATAAAAGTCCAACTTAATGTGGTTACACAAATAATATTAAAATATCTGCAAAATTTTAAGGAAAAAATTTCATTTAAAAAATTAAAATAATAATAAACAGCACTTTCTTAATAAATGGCAAAATATTACTAATGTGGTTACACGAATAATATTAAAATATCTGCAAAATTTTAAGGAAAAAATTTCATTTAAAAAATTAAAATAATAATAAACAGCACTTTCTTAATAAATGGCAAAATATTACTTCACAAAATAAATAGTTAGTATGTCATAAACGACACATCATTTATTGATTTTGTGAATCATCAATTAATATAGAAACTCTATATAGTTAATTTGTTTTGAATAATTCACTGTAAGATGAAAATCATAAAAGTCCAATAATATCTAACTTCTGTTTATCAATACATATGCTTATAAATAAGCATAAGCATTGATAAACAGAATGATTACATAAAATTAATGAACATAACGTGAACATAGATATGAAAATCTAAGACCAAATGTGAAAATTCATCAAACAATTTATTTTTCATAGATAAATAAATTGTTTGATGAATTTTTTATTTCAGATTTATAGAAATTCAGCAGAAATAAAAACCTATACATCTGAATACCTCCGAAACTACAAAACATAAGCACGTAAATCAGGGATCTGGCATTTTTTTAAAACATCATAAATGTAACAATAATATTACTTATACTAATTTTAATTAAATTTATTTGCATTAGATTTTTCATAATAAAATTATCACTTGTTTCCTCTACAGTTTTAATTAATCAACTGCCTTAGTGGTTTTTATAATCCATATTTCATATTATATTTGATAGCATTGATCTAACAATTAATATCATTATAAAATATGTGATTATATATGCAAGCAATCCCCAAATTATATAAATGTTATTTCATGAAAGTTTTCATAAATCAAGACTTACACATGTTGAAGCATACATTAAGATCCTATTTAACGCAAGGATATATTCCAAAAACACCAAGTGCTAAACGAAACAGCTTTAAACGAGGTTATCTTAACACGTTAATAATGGGAATAGGTGAAACAGGACAGTGAATAAAATAATATACATACTTGTTTTTATTTTGTAACATGTATTATTATTATTATTGTATTACATTAATTACAGACAATTTTTGTTGCCAATAACGATTTTTATTCATAAAGCATTCATGAAAACTAGAAAATGTTCAAGTAAATAATTTGTTTGTGATGAGAAAGGTTCTTCCTGATTTGATACTTTTTGTTTTTTGTTAAGAATCATCTAATGTAAAATTGTTTGATTTTTCCTCTTTCATTCAGCAAGCAACTATCGATAGCGAGACATCGCATCCATGATATTTCTTCTTGCCTTTGAACTTCTATCAAAATTTGGGTCATTTTATATAAACTGATTCATAATTTCTGTAATATTGGCTAAACTTTAACTGTAAAATAACATTGATGAATGATCATAAATATGAACTGTGACTGCAGCAGACTTTCATAGGTACTGCACTGAACTGATATCAAGCATATGGGGAGACGGCATAGGAGCATCTAAGCAACAAATTAGTAAGATTTTGGATTTATATGAGCATAACAGTTTGAAAAACCACTCCAAAATGAATCAATAAAAAATATAGAATTTGAAAAAAACTGTGTTATATTGAAACAGCGTTAAACGGAGCAGCATTAAGCGGGGTTTTACTGTACCTTATACAGTACTAAAACAGTACTCTATATTGTGTCACAAAGACATAATATTAAAAATAAGTATATAAGTTGCATTCAGAATCCCACACTTTCAATTTTTCAGGAAAGGTCCAGGTTCAGACCAGGCTCATTAACAAAAACTAATCTAATAAACCTATTTATCAATGCACAAGTATTGTACATATGATAAATGATGATATTAGGAGAAAAATGCTTGTATCTCTGAGTTATAAATTTTATCTATTATAATCAATACATATTTGTTTTTAGTCAGAAAATCTTTATATATGTCAGATCCAAATCTACATAAGTTGGGGATTGCCTATGATATATAGTAAAAATCATTTAACATGAAAACAGATAACACAAAAAAATCACTTAATATGAAATATTATCACAGTTCTGGCCAAAAACCATGCTTTCCCATTATATTAAAATACTATGAACACAAAATGGATAATTTATAAATATCATAAGATGTTAAAGTAACATAAAGCACTAATAAGCAGACCAATTACACTAAAACTTTAAAATAGTTCTTTATTCAGAGGAGTGCTTTTGGCTTATGCGCCATCATCAACTCTTATACAAGATTCTAACGTCTTTTGGAACTAAGAATACTAAATTTAGAATATTAACGTACAGTTCTATTTCTAAGAACACAAAGTTCAAATCTTAGAAATATTTAAATCATATTATTTCTTTGTTGTTTACACGTGCTCTCTGGATTTTTTTAAAAGGGACAAAAAAACCTAAAAGAAAAGACTGCGCAGAGAGCAGAAAGTTTTATTATCTTGTTTTAATTATTTTCTCTAATTTATTTTCTATTTATCTTTATTGCATTAATTTTATTCTTAATTTTTTACTTATGTTTTTATATAAAATACTCCCTTTTAAAAAAATCCAACGAGCACGTGTAAAGAATGAATAAAGAATGAAGAAATGATATGATTTAAATATTTCTAAGATTCGAACTTTGTGTTCTTAGAAATAGAATTGTACGTCAATATTCTAAATTTAGTATTCTTAGTTCCAAAAGACGTTAGAATCTTGTATAAGAGTTGATGATGGCATATAAGCCGAAAGCGCTCCTCTGAATAAAGAACTATTTTAAAGTTTTAACGTAATTTGTCTGCTTATTAGTGCTTTATGTTACATTAACAATATAATTAAGTACTGTTCAAAGCAGTACATTACTCAAGAAATCATCATAAGATGTAAAATTGTTTTGCCAATAAGAATTAAATTCATTTTAAAATTAATTTAAACCATTTTAAGTCATTTTAACAGTGATACAGAACTCTCCTTCAAGTTGAAATGAACAAGTCATTAGACTTGTCCCACTTCATCAAGAGAGGATAATTAATCATAATTACAGATGCTAGTTTGCCTTCAAATTTCAAAACTGAAACTATGAAAATTGATGACAAATACAATTCTTTTGAGATAATGCTTTTTCAATCAATAACACTTTAATTTTAAAAACTGGAAAGAAAGGCACATAAGCAAAATGATGTAAGTCTTAAGACAAATTAACTCTTTAAGAATATGGATAAATTCAAAAAGTGAAATTTGTAAAAATTTCATTATGGGTGAATTCTACTCTATATCCACAATGATAAAAAGTCTAAACATTATTATAAAAAATTACTGCCACAGAAATCCATTTAATATTAAACCATATGTGTCACTTCTTAGACACTTATCAAAACTAAGAACTGTTTAGACATATCAATACACTAAAAGATTTGTAGAATGCAAACTATTAGAGAAAGTGCTCAGAAAAATTACCAATTTAACCTATTCAATTAAAATTAGATTACATGAATAATTCAACTAAACTAAAGTGCTCAGAAAAATTACCAATTTAACCTATTCAATTAAAATTAGATTACATGAATAAATAATGTTTTAATAAAATGTAGTTATGTTACTTTCCCAAACATTTTATCTTTGAAACATTGTGTTTTATTTATAATACAGTACCTGAATATTGATGAAATACAAAGTCATATGATCTAACAGAAGTAGTGATTGAAAATTTATGATTTTATTTGATTAAATTATGTTTGTTAATCTTCCTATGGTCAGGGATATAAACTAATTGAAGCAATTGTATTTAATTGAGCCCTGTGCTTGAGGCAAAATGAAATTATGAAAAAAGCCAAATAAACAAAGAATAATAGTTTAGATTTTTTATTATGGCTGGGCTTTTATACCTCAGTTTTTGAACATCTGATTCTTGTAGATCCAAAGACTTGGGAAAAATTCAATGTGAATGAATCAATTTTATTTTATATTTCTTGAAACACATGAAAAGAAATTTTCTATTTATATTAACATTATTTTTGCAGATTCTAATGTATTCTTAGCTAATATTCTGAAAATATTTTCTGAGTATTCAAATAAATCATGGATAGTGTATTTTTACTGATTTCATTTTACTGATTTCATTTAAATATGCATACTATATGTGAATGTGCCCAGAAAATATCAAAAAAGTTTCACATTTTAGATGTATCATGTGATGTATTTTTTTGTTAGAATTAAATATGCATACTATATGTGAATGTGCCCAGAAAATATCAAAAAAGTTTCACATTTTAAATGAATAATAGATTATTACTAATTGATTTTGGATTTATGATTGAAATAGATGAAACACACTTTTATACACATAAATATAAGGTCAGAAGAATCTTTGCAATAGGAAATGATTTATAAGTGAAATTTGCAAAGTAACAAATGAGTATTTTTTTAAAATAGTATGATATTGCAACAAGTGAATCATTAATTCAATTCTTATCAGAAATGTTATAGAAGATTCTACTGTTATTACTGATAACTGATGAAGCTAGAGTGAATTGCAATAATTAGTTTATAGTCATTTTCAGGTAAACCATTTAAAAAGCTTCATAAATCTTGATTTTTCTTGGATAAATAAGCAGAGAATTTAAAAATGTTTGGATCACTTAAAAAATATTCCAAAAATCTGCTCAAAATATAATTCATCAGATAAATAATTTTTTTATTTTTGAGAGACATTGAATGAACTATATTTTGCACTCTGTTCAGTGGCAGAACTACAATGTGCCAGATTCCGCAATGTGGGGGTCCAGAATTATAGGGGAGACCCAAATCTTCTTTGTACTTTCTTTACCTTTTTTTTAAATTAACAATATAATAAAAATTAAATGCATCATGAAAAGAAAGAAGTATTCATTGAATCAGAGCAATGCGACAGTAAGAGCTGTAGCCAAAAATATGAAAATAAAAGATGTAATTAGAGATTTTGTAAATTTAAAATCCAGGAGAAAGAATTTTTACTTTTAAATATATTTTCTTTTGATAATTTACAATTGTGTTTTAAATGATGCAATTTTGTTCTTTTTTGTTATTTTCTGACAAAAATATCTAGATAAAAATTTATGATTTTTTTTTGTGGCAGGGGCCCAAATAATATTTTTGGGGGCCAAAAAACTGCTCCTGTTCCGGTACTGGGGTTCCACCACTGGCTCTGTTTAACAAAATTATTGATGTTTTAAAGTTCCTTTAATTTTCATAAATAAGCATTAATTTAACCTTTTTTATGTATTTTGATATGTTGATTTAATTTACCCAAAATGAAAGGATGAAAATCTTTCACATCAATTATATATCATAATTATATTTTGCAATGTAACTGCAATATGTTTGTCATTCATTAAAAAAAGTAACATTTGTCAAAGAAAGTGCTTCCAATACAAATAAATTTTTAATTTGTTGTTATTAATAAGCAAAATAAATCTATGTACCTATCTCAAACATATTGATAACATTGATTCTTATGTGTTTGAATAGAAACAATTACTAATGCATATTCCATAGTCCACACTGATAGCTTTGATTGGACACATTATGCATCCATAACAGTCAAAGGTTTTAAAAAACTGTGTATTTATTTATAAAAGTTACTTATTTTATTTATACATACAAAATACTCTGCAAGAAATATCCAGATCCTGCACTAACAGAATGTGGTCCTGCCTATGGTACAATTGCTAAAATAACTATTGTAGATAAATAAATTATAAATTTTAATATAATTTATTTTCAAATTAATATAGTTCTAGAAGAGAAACATTTGCAAAAGTAACTGTTACATTACTGACCAACAAAACTAATTACAGAGTTTGAAAAATAAGCAGAAATTAAAATGAATTTTAAATATGTTATGTGTATTAAATATATTTTAGAAGAAAATTTAAAATATACTGAATTTTTACACAGAATATCATTATAGTCTCATGGAATAAACTTTGAGAAACATTCAACATTTTCTTTATTTCTTCTCTTAACATGCAAAAATGTTCCACTCCTAATTGTTTTATGTTAACAAATTTCAATTGTATATATATATATATATAGATTTTAATATTAATTTAGATCGGTATTTTAAAAGTTGTTTTATGCGTATGAATTTTTAATATGTAACATTTTGCCATAATTACTTTTTGAATTTTGTTCGTTTTGAAATAAGTTCTAAAACTGTATTCTAATGTTTATATTGTTTTATAAGGATTGCTGAAGAGGACCAAGAGGATAGAGAGCTCTTCAATAAAATTATTTTAAGTTGAAAAGAAGAATCTAAAGGTGTTGATTCTTTCGATTGTTTTTTTTAATAGAGAAGCATATTTCATTTGTTAATACTATAATATTTATTTTCTTTAAAAAATGACAATGATGATTAAGATTTTTGTTTCCTTAATTTTTTCTCTGAGCGGCTTCAGTTCTTAGAAAAAAAATACAATTCTCAATATCATTACTGACCATAAATAAGATTTTTTATGGCTTATAAGACATTCCGAAATATAATTTTACTTGATCCAAGCACAATACAAAGAATAGTTCTAAATTTTATATGAACCTAAAGATAATCTGATTATCCTTTTTTGTCATATGATAAACAAAATTAAATTCTTTTAAATTTATATAAACTATTTCTATGTTATAGGTTTACGAGTTAGATTTAAAAATCATAGTCCTCCTGCACATTATATACTATGCTCTAGTCATTCCTTAAATTTAATTGGCAGTTATGCTACAGAAGCAGAGCAATATTATTGTTTTATTCAAAATGTATATAATTACTTTTTATCTTCCACAAGATGTGGTATATTTCTTAAACATTTAGAAAAAAAAACCTTTTAACAGTTAAAAGACTAACTGAAACAAGTCAGCAAGAGCTGGCACAATATTGGCTATGAAATGTGGATATAATAGAGAGGCATTACTTGAGCTAATCATGAAAAGCCTATTTCAAATTATGAGGAATGGAAAAAGGAAAGTTTTCGAAACACCCTACTTGATGGCCATGTTGGAGAGAATTACCATATCGTTGCCGTTGTATTCCTTTTGAACTTCGTAATACTTAATTGTTGTTTATAAGGTTATAATAAGCTATTATTAATATATAAAAGGATTTAATTGGATAAAATTGACTACTATTATTAATATTGTATAATTTTTGTCATAATTTTTCTTATTTATGCAAATTATGTTACTCTTAAAAATGTAGCCAAGTTTGGTCTCTAGAGGCCCTTCCTGTACTTATGGATGTTAAGTTGTAGTGTACGTCCTACATTTGTGTATGTCAACGAGTTTCCTTGAAAAGGATTTGGTGTTTGCAATAATTATTGTCATTGTTCAGGAAGGGGCAAGTTTTGGTTTTTATAGTTTTGTATTCTTTCCTAATTTAAGTTCAAATAAAGGAAAAGTTGAAATGGATGCAGTTCAACGTTTGCTTGAATGTTTGTGTAATTCGGAGCTTAAGATGGAAATGTCGGCTCGAATTGAACCGAAGCAACACGGCGATGAATATCAGGGAGAAAACAAATCTAATAACGAGGAGGGGGAAACCCCAAATCGTTATAAAATTAGAGAGCCCATCATTGGCCAAATATATTGACAATTTAGAAACAAAAATTTTAGACATGGATTTGTTAAAATTTAGATACAAAAATTTTAGACATGGATTTGTTATCTAATAATTTGTTATATTCTTGGTTTTGTTTTGTGTAATTCGGAGCTTAAGGTGGAAATGTCGGCTCGAATTGAACCGAAGCAACACGGCGATGAATATCAGGGAGAAAACAAATCTAATAACGAGGAGGGGGAAACCCCAAATCGTTATAAAATTAGAGAGCCCATCATTGGCCAAATATATTGACAATTTAGAAACAAAAATTTTAGACATGGATTTGTTATCTAATAATTTGTTATATTCTTGGTTTTGTTTTAGTTATAAAAATAGTTTTGTTGCTTTAAATGAAGAAACTAATTTATCATCAGAATAGACAAAACTTAAACAATGAGAAAAAAGAATGGAAAAATGAAAAAAAAAAAAAAAAAAAAAAAAAGAAAATTTTGTTGTTAATACTTTTAATATCATTTGCTATAAGCTAATTTTAGAAATTATTGAAAGAGCTATTTAGACATATTAGATATGTTTGATATTTTTTGAAGATATAGATCAAGACAAGTCTAGTATTAACAAAATTTTACAAACTTACGGGACTGATATTCGGCCAGGAAAATTTATTGATGAAATTAAGCAATTTTTAATAACAATAAAGGAAGAAAATTCTTCAATTAAAAATATGTACAAATTTGCAAATGTTGGATTAAGATCTACTTTTTTGAACACAGAAACAATTCCAAAAATATTTTTAACAATGCCTATTTCAAATGCAAATGCATCGCTTGTTTTCAGTATTGAAATGAATAAAAGATGACTTAAAAAACAAATCACACCCAAATAAATCAAGTGACCTCTTGTTGTTATGTATTGAATCAGATGTAATGGACTCAATTAATTGTGTCACATTATAGATATACAGTATTTGCTAACACGAAAGCCAGAAAAAACTTATTAAATTTTTTAAATTTAAACTTCCAACTGATTTTTTTTTTACTAATGAAAATACATGTATGCCAATGTTGTATTATTTTTATTTTATTAAAATAATTAAATTCATATGCATTTTTTTTTAAATGAAATAGACTTGTTCTTTTGAAACCTTGTAATGACGATGATTCTGGAGCCTCCAAAAGTGCTGTTGATCATCGATGTTTAGATGTTTTGTTATTGATATTTGATGTAAAAATGTATATAGTAAAAATGTTTATGTAGTAAAAATGACATTAAGTAATAGTATGTAATATTTTTATAAATGGAATTTTTTGTAATTGGTGATGATTTTAATTAAGTCAAGGTTTTATTACTTAAACTGCTCAAACTCTTAGTTCAATGAAACACAAAAATCAGCACTATTTTGCAGTAGAGAAAACTTTTATTTTTAAAAAACTTCGCTAACGTTTTTGGTTCTACACCATTGTCAGGCAACATATGAATTACAACGGAATTCTGAAATAAACGATTAGAAGCTGTTGCTAAGGTTACAATAGAACATTGGAACACATTCATATACTGCATCATCTTTCTTTCAAATTTAAAAACAGCATGGATTAAGAAAACGTTTTAAATAAAATTTAGAAGACATAGAACCACAATTTTGGTTGTTTTTAACTGTTACACGGTGAATCATTAACATTCAAAGTTAATAAATATTAGATAAATAAACAGAATAAATAAAATTATAAACAAGTCTTTCTAGTTAAATTCTAGTCTGTTAAAAATATTCCGTCCCCGTTTCCATGTTCTATACTGCCAAAATCCTTGCCTTTCTTCAAGGTCACCGTCTACTCAGCGCATACCTCCATACTTGTGATGGCTCGCAAGCAAGTTTATCATTTATAAGGTTTTCTTTATTCTTTCTCTTTAAAATTTCTAGCATTTCAGTAATTACTGGTTGTGTATGCGGTGGAATCTTTTTTTATCACTTCAGCTTTATCCCATAATATATCAATATCCTTCTCGTAAGCTTCTTGAGCAAGTGAGGTGTTTAATCTAGTCTGTTTTATATCTTTCTTATGCTCGTCTAATCTTTTAGGTAGCTTCCTAGTCGTAACCCCTTGAAGTTTCTTTATATTGTTCTTTCTCTTCTATGGGGATTTTGTAAACCCCTTTCTGCTCCAGTTTATGCAGGGATCCTTATCGTTTCTTATTGCATTAAAAACAGTGATTGCTCTTTCCAGTGCAATTCTTTTGTTCTTATCCTTTCCTACTTTCTTCACAACACTTATATTCCTCAGATGGTATGGAACAGAGAGAAAATCTGTTCTATTAATCTCTCGTGATTCTATTTAATTATTCCCAGTGGAGAGTTTTCTCTTGATCTTCTTCAGAATCTGGGTCAAAAACAATCTTGTGTAAACATGCTGGACTCCTATGCTTTTAATATAATCTAGTTCTTTCTTTAGATCTTCTTGTTCACTACAATATATTAGGGCCCTTCTATATAGGCTTCTAAATGCTGCTCTTTTGTAACTTATGGGATCATTTGACCAGTTCGGAATGAGTATCTGTTGGTATGTTGGCTTTCTGTAAACCTTCGTTGTGATCTTTGGCACTTGTACCTGTAATTGAACGTCTAAATAGTGTATTAAATCCATACTTACCTGGTCCTTTTTTAGTTTTAGGCCAAACTGCTTTAAAGTAAAACTTTCCGCAAAGATGTCGATCCCAGAATCATCATGCCATATCACTAGGACATCAACATATCTATTAAAGAATTTCATCTGCGGTTGGAACTGTGGTAGTAGCAGCCTTTCCACCGATCTTAACAGGATTTCTGCCAATGTGCCCGCTATGGGGCTTCCTATTGGTACACCTTCTACTTGCTTAAAAGTTTTTCCTCTGAAGGTGAAGTACGACCCATAACAGATGGTATGCGCTATCTCTCTTAGTAAACTTGGGTCACTCTGGTCTTGCGGAAGGTGTTCAAGCATAAATCTGTATAAGCCTAAACAAATCGATTCAATTTTTACCGAAGGATATAACACTTCATAGTCGTATGAAGCGAAAACATCACCTGGTTTTATCTCCACTTCTCTAATTCTGTTTAGGAATGTAAAGGCGTCTTTACTTGTATTTTGTTCCTCTCTTAAGATGTTATTACACCAAAGCGCTAGAGATTTCTCAAGATAATATGTCGGAGCTAATCTTTTCTCGACTATGGGTCTAGCTTCAAGTGGATTTTTATGAGTTTTCATGTAAGCAAATAATCTCGGGCTGTTCAGGTGCTTCCTGTCTCTTCATTCTCCATATCTGCAGGAAAGCTGGATGCTTAACTAACCTCTCCACTGTAGCTGCTATCTTCTCCATTGGGTCTTGTTGGTAAGTGTGGAATTAATACACTATTTGGACATTCAATTACAGGTACAAGGGCCAAAGATCACAATGAAGGTTTACAGAAAGCCAACATACCAATCGATACTCATACCAAACTGGTCAAATGATCCCATAAGTTACAAAAGAGCAGCATTTAGAAGCCTATATAGAAGGGCCCTAATATATTGTAGTGAACAAGAAGATCTAAAGAAAGAACTAGATTATATTAAAAGCATAGGAGTCCAGCATGTTTACACAAGATTGTTTTTGACCCAGATTCTGAAGAAGATCAAGAGAAAACTCTCCACTGGGAATAATTAAATAGAATCACGGGAGATTAATAGAACAGATTTTCTCTCTGTTCCGTACCATCTGAGGAATATGTGTCATGAAGAAAGCAGCAAAGGAGTGAAGTTGCTCTTTCCGGTGCAAAGAATTGCACCGGAAAGAGCAACCACTGTTTTTAATGCAATAAGAAACAATAAGGATCCCTGCATAAACTCGAGCAGAAAGGGGTTTACAAAATCCCCATACAAGAGAAAGAACAAAATAAAGAAACGGCATATGTAGGGGTTACGACTAGGAAGCTAGCTAAAAGATTAGATGAACATAAGAAAGATATAAAACAGGCTAGATTGAATACCTCACTTGCGCAAGAAGCTTACGAGAAGGATATTGATATATTATGGGATAACGCTGAAGTGATAAAAAAAAGATTCCACCGCATACACAACCAGTAATTACCGAAATGCTAGAAATTTTAAAGAGAAAGAATAAAGAAAACCTTATAAATGATAAACTTGCTTGGGAGCCATCACAAGTATGGAGGTATGCATTGAGTAGACGATGACCTTGAAGAAAGGCAAGGATTTTGGCGGTATAGAACATGGAAACGAGGACGGAATATTTTTAACAGACTGTTTAGAGTTAAAATAGAAAGACTTGTTTATATTTTTATTTATTCTGTTTATTTACCTAATATTTATTAACTTTGAATGTTAATGGTTCACCGTGTAACAGTTAGAACCACAATTTTGGTTGTTTTTATGTCTTCTAAATTTTATTTAATACGTTTTCTTAATCCATGCTGTTTTTAAATTTGAAAGAAAGATGATGCAGTATATGAATGTGTTTCAATGTTCTATTGTAACCTTTGCAACAGCTTCTAACCTATTTCAGAATTCCGTTGTAATTTATATGTTGCCTGACAATGGTGTAGAACTGAAAATGTTAGCAAAGTTTTTTAAAAATAAAAATTTTCTCTACTGCAAAATAGTGCTGATTTTTGTGTTTGAGTGATGATTTAACTTATTTTTTTAAGTTTTGCATTAAAAAAATCGAACAATTCATCTAGCTACTGATTTAGCACTTTGGTTTGTCATATGAGATACTTTTTATCATTCGAAACACTTTTGGTTTCTTTTTATTTCAAAGTATTTATACCTTTACAGTTCAGTAATTATATCTTCTAAAAGCTTTCTGAGACAACATTTTGTTAAAATAAAAGTAATTCTGCAACTTGCACATATTGTTCAAAAGAACTGAAAACTATGCTGATAGATTCCTTCTCAACTGACAATTAAAAAACTAATTTCCACTAAGTATAGTAATATGTCCATAGTAATCAAACAGCAGCTCAAACAAAAATTTTGCTCATTGATAACTGATATATGGACAGACATCCAGAATAGGAATTACATTAGCTTGATGTTCACTTTATTGATAAGGAAAATAAACTATGCAATGTAGCATAGGATGTTTTTATATTGAAAGAGCAACATAATAGCTAGCATCCAGCTCAGCCATTCTCAACCTGCGGCCTGCCAAGTTGTTATGTGCAGCCCAGAACGCAGTCATGAAATTAATGAAAGCACAGAATTCTTCTCCAACATGCAAAAAAATAAAAATTCTGATATAAAAATCTGAAATAATTAGAATTTTCTTAATTTGTTAGGTCCTTCGTAATGCACTCATAAAATTTTACAGATCATAATAGGTCAGTTTGGAAAACACTGACCTATATGGCATTCACTAATTAAGAAGTCAAGAGTTTTTGTAGGCGATTTTTTTAGAAGTCAGATTTTTTTTCACGTGATACCAATTGGTGCCGACTGCTGATATAGTATGTTGCAGCCCGCTTAATGTAGCAAACAAATGTATGCAGCCCGGGAAAAAAAAGGTTGAAAACCATTGATCTAGCTAATAAACTCAATAAACTAAAGCAATCAATAAAATATTGGAAAATAGATAAATAATATCTCAATGCAGTTGTTACTGACTATGCATAAAAAATGATATTTTCTAACATCAATGTTTTTGGGACCAATGCTTTCTAACATCAATGTTAACTTTCAATGGTTTTATCAATGTTAAACATTGATGTTCAACACTATCCAAAAGTATAAATGTGGCTTTGCTTTTAAGATATAACATATCTTTAAAATAATGTTCATTATATAAAAGTATATGATCTCTTAAATAAATTGCTTGAGAACTGAAATATATTTTTTCAATTTTTTAAGGAGTATTGCCATTAGAAGAGTATCTATGGACAAAGTGAGCCATGTGAACAGCTATTTATGATGATTATTATTTCTATCGTTATTTTAATTTTCAAAATTATCCTACCAATTATACAGGGTGATTAAAAAAAACGGGAAATTTTGAAAGTTGTGTTGGCAACAGCGTGCGTTTGGCAACACTGAATCACGTACGCCAGTCTGTCAACAACACCCTGTCATTTAGTTATCATAGATGCTTGGTGTGGTGCACGTGCTTTTGCGATCAAAGCGTTTTACAAGAACAATGACAGTGTGGAGGGGGCACACAGAGAATTCTGCCGTCATTTTAATTTAGGACGCCACAATCGTGTTCCATCAGTACATGTAATTAAAACATGGATATGTAATTTTGAGGAAACTGGTTCAGCATTCCGAAGTAATTTCCGAAATTCCAGTTGAGATGTTATGTCTAACCATGAACAATGTAACGAAGAGACTGCTGGAATGTTTGCGTAGAGAAGGAGCTCACCTGCAAGATGTCATCTTCAAAAAATAAATTGTACTGTATGTATTATAAAATGTCATTGTTTTTACTATTAAATGACATAAATATTTTTTTTTTTAAATTTTCCATGAAATTATTTATTTTTCACAATTACCCGTTTTTTTTGTCTATATATTTTTCTCTTTCATTACATTATATATATATATATATATAGATTTATAATACAACTATTAGCTATTATCAAATGTATTAAAAATAAATTTTAAAAAATTACATTACCTCCAGTAACCTCACACATGGCATCAATTGGTGAAGTATCTGGTGGAACAACAGAATTTGGATCTCTTTCAACAGGTGGTGTACCAGTTAATCTTAATACCAATGAAAATAATCTCTGATCCCATCGAAATGGCTCTTTCGTTAATTCTGAACCTTGAACAGATGAATGCATTGGTAGATTTAACTGTGAAAATAAATAATTTTTAATCATTAAAACAGTGTAAATAATATTTCTTTGCATTCTTCTGTATAAAATTCTAATGATGATCATTTTAAAAAAATACTGAATACAGTATAATATTGCTACCTGAACTAATAAGTGAGATTTGTACAAAGGATAAAAGAAAATAACTAGGAAAACAAAAAATTTTTTGCTGTATACATTAGTATTCACTTTAAGAATTTCTATTCTAATTCAATTTATTTAAGTACAATAATACCCTGACTTACGCGAACATGGAGTTATGTGGTTCTTGATTTTTTCGTAACATTGCTGCCCACTATCTTCAATGTGTGGAATCTGAGGACATACTAAACAGGCTTTAGGCCTAAACATAGCATGTGGCACGATGTGGGTAAGGATAAGTAATGAGGCTTTTGACCACAACAACACAGAGACTACAGTTTAGGTAACCAATACCTTCCTTTAATAGAGAGAGATTTTGTACGTGGTAAAGTAATCCAACAATCGGTTCAGAGAGGATAAATACCTGATGCAGAAAAAGAAATTAAATTCAGACCTTTCAACGAACAAGGTGAACACCATTGAATGTGACTTCTCTTCAGTCGGAGATTCCCGATATGGGAAGGAGCACAAGACAGATTGCTTCGATTTCTTTCTTGGTAATTATTGAAGAAAACTGTTAATACTGTCCAAGTGCTGCTTTTGTCTTCAGTCTTTTTTGTGACTCTTAGGCATGGTGAATTGTCTCAGGGTTCAGGGGCGACTCTTGGACACAGCGAACTGTCAAGTTAGCTAAGAGTTGCTTAGCAACTCTTGGGCATGTCCTTTCTGTATTGAATTGTATTTTCATATTGAATTAATAACCAGAGGTTACTCAGCAGCATATTAAGAGCATCAGGGCCGGCGCTAGGGTTTTTGTGCCCGTAGGTAAGAATAAATCTGGCGAACTTAAGACCTTTAGCTATAAATTAATAAAGATATATATAATTCTGATATATATATTATATATCAAAAATTACAACAAAAATTTTTATTTTAGATTATAATATATGTAGATTATGAAGAAAGAAAAATATAACGAGTAATTTTTAATGTAATTATTTATGATAGCATGTATATGCATATTATATAAATATGAGTTACAAAGAATAAAAACAAAAAAATATATATTTATCATCATATATAAAAATTAGTTTTATTTTTCGAGCTTTAATCTTCCCAAAATCATCTATTAATGTGGTCACGTCAATATCAGAAGCGATTTCATACTCAATGGAAGTATACATCAGAAAATCGTTGTTGAGTTATTGTGGAACTGAATGATAAGTTAAAACTGATTATAAATAACTGAAGAACGATTAAGCCTATAAATTTGTATGAATTTCAATTTGGAAAAAACTCTCTCCACTTGCTACTGTTACAATAAATCATTAAAAAGACAATAAATACATTTGGGACACTATTTTCCAATTTATTTTTACGTATATGATAATTTAGAATTTCTTTCTTGTGATAAATCATGGGAAATTCGTCTTGCAATATAATAACTGAAGAATGATTAAGCCTATAAATTTGTATGAATTTCAGTTTGGAAAAAAACTCTCTCCACTTGCTACTGTTACAATAAATATCATTAAAATTCTTAAGACAATAAATACGTTTGGGACACTATTTTCCAATTTATTTTTACGTACACTGACGGAAAAAAAAATCCCAACACCAAGAAAAAATTATTGTAGAGTCATCCCAATGCCTTAACCGATTAGATCACGGTGACCTATAGCAGAATTCCATTTCAGGAAGCTTATATTTTAATACAGAGACTTACTTTTCAGACGGGGCCGAAACTAAATTTTGAAACTAGCTAGTTTCAAAATTAAAACTAGCTAGTTTCAAAATTTTATTGGGAAAATTTTATTTCGGGAAAATTAACTTAAAAATTATAGTTTAATCATTAATTACTAGATGGCGCGACCTTAGTTCTAAATTCTAAAATTTAATTAATTATTAATTCAACAGATGGTAGCACCATAGCTTTAATTCAAAAATAATCGTTATAAAAATGTAATTTAGACTTTATCCACCAGGGTAAGTTTGGCTAGTTTGTTCGGTTAATTTGAACTCAGTGATAACATAAAACAAATCAAAGATTTATTAAAGAAGATAAGAGAGAGATTTAACAATTTTTTGGTGTTAGAATGGCACCCGTACCAGGTTAAGGTCAACAGGCTTAAACAAATCAAAGATTTATTAAAGAAGGTAAGAGAGAGATTTTACAATATTTATGTTAGAATGGCACCCATACCAGGTTGAGGTCAATAGGCTTGGGGATCCTCCTTAGAATGGCATCCATACCAGGTTGAAGTCAGTAGGCTTGGGGATCTCTACCACGATAATGCTATTAATCACTTCTGAAAAATCCTGAAGGAGAGAGAAAAGCAATGATATTGGACAGATTCTTTATCAGAAAATAAATATAATATGAAAATGCAAGATTATGTATGTATATTATAGTTATTACATATAAATAAACATTATAAGAAATTATTTAATTTTTTATTTGTTTTTTGGGTCTCTGGAACGAATTAATCAAATTCCCATAAAAACCTATGGTAAATCGATGATCGGTTAATGAACAATTCAAATAACAAACTTTGTCTTGGAACAGATTATGTCCATTAACCAATCACCCACTGTACAGGTAAAATACTTTTAAAATGAATCACCACTTAACTTTAGTAACAAATAGTCCAGTATCATCAATTATTACTTTTCTTTTAATAGTATGTATTTTACACACTTAGCCCCGGTTCCACCATTGTGTTGTTACTTTAACAATGGTGTCACTGAGTGGTGTTAGGGAAATTCTGTTCCACCAATCATTGTTAAGCCTAACAGTGATGTCAATATGTAACACTGATCTTGATCACTGTTAAGACCGATGTTAGAGTATTCAAACACAGCAAAACCTACTTTAGTCCAATATATCTGTTGAGTTATGCTAATAATAATAATATAAACTATAAAAACAAAACAAATTCAAATATCTGAATTTAATAATAGTGAATTTTATTTGCTTTTCAAATTACTATATTATAATTATACATGCAACGTGATTAATCATTTTAAAATAAGTTGTTAATACTACATGCATGAATATTATTTTCATATTAGGCTTCTTAAAAATAGTTCCTTTAATTTTTCAAAGGAACTGTGCATTTTCCAAGATATACAGTTTTTTTCAAGATAAGTCTTTACTAATGAATCATATATTTTTCCTTTTTCAACAAATATTCAGGAAGATATTCATAATAAATATAGCAATCTCACCTTTGTAACAAACCATATATCTCCGAAAATACACCATCTAAAATTATTTTGAATTATCAGAATAACGATGTCGTTTACTTTCAACAGCCATCCTGTTTTGTCACGTGTTGCTAAGCGTGTCATTTCTTACCACATGCTTTAATTTGACCAATAGGCATTTTACTCAGGAACATGAATTTTTTTGTGTTCATGAATTAGTGACATGTTTTTTTCCAGGAACATGAATAACAATCGTAGTGTCAGCTCTTTGCTGTCAGTAAACATTGCTAACAAAAGTTGTGGTGGGACATTCTGTTATTACTGATCATTGTTACACTGACAATGTCGTTTACTGACAGTAATGTTATACAATGTTGGTGGAACCAACCCTTACAGTTTTGTGTTATTTCGATTTTTTTCATATTTAAATTACGATTTCACTACAGCACTAATAGCAATATAGAAATAAGCTTTAATATAAATGTTTTTAGCTTTCATCCTCGTCGGGTACACAAAAAAAAATCAAGCAGAACATTTTGATTTACAAATAATAATTATATATTTGTTACTATGGCAACAATACTGTAATTGAGCAAGGATTAAAATGATAATAAATATTTAAAATTAAATAGTATGCTAATATAATAATATATAACATATTTTGTTATTTACTAATGCTGTTCCTGGAATTATCTAAATCTTTCTTTTCAGTGCATTATAATTTAATTATAAAACTATAAGCAGTCTACAATTATTATAACCATTTCATATTTTATCTATTATATTTTCTGGATAATTATTTTAAAACTTTTCATCCAGATCCAGTTTCAGAAAGTGCTATATAACTGATTTTCTGAAAAAAAATAAGATATGTAACTGCTTGTTATCATCACTACAGACTTGAAATGATTGTAAATTTTTATGAAATTCAATTAGTATGAAATAATTAACACTTTCAACCTTTTTTATATAGAGAGAATAGATACAAGCTCAGTGTTTTTAGGTAGAACTATTTATTTACTTTTTTAAAGAAACTGGAGCACTTTCAGTTTGTTGAGTTCTAATAGTTTAAATTTATTCTATATTATGTATGTAAACTAAAAACTGCTGAAAAGAGCTTAATCAAACTTAAAGCATCTAGTTTCTTTAAAAAAGCAAATAAATAATTCTATCTAAAAAACTGAGCTTGCATCTATTTATTTTTTTAAAAATGCACTAATGTTCTAAGAATGTTTGGTTGAGATGAAATGTTCAAAAATGTTGTAAAATAACGTACCTGAAGAGGGTGTAAATAAACACCGAAAACGTTAGTGCATTTTTAAAAAATAAATATATTTTTTAACCTTAACTGCAAAGAGTGCTGATATTAAGTCTGATAAAGTATTAAAAGGTTTTAGCAGTTCTTTAAAGAAAGTAATATAAGTTAATAGTTTATGAGTTATTTGTTAGATTTTTATGAAATTCAATAATGAAATAATATTATTGAAGAGAGCTTTTGGGTATAATAAGAGTTGGTGACTCAACTCAGCTTGATCCAAAAAACTAGAGTTTTCTCTACATAAACAGACAATCAAAGTTTGAGTTTTTTCACAAACAAAATTGAGTTTTAATCTTTTTAAATTTAGTTCTTTAACAATCATTTTAAATTGATAAACAGTATTTACTAACTTGTAAGTAATGAAAATTATTCCATGCATGTCAATGCTGAAAAAGTGATTATGTAATATTACCCTCCTCATTATTTTAATACAGTGATTTGAACCCTTATATTAAGGAATTGTAACTATGGCAACAGTCATGGAACAAACAGATCTGAAACAAGTTTTTGGAGTTGTAGAGATTTCAAGAAATCAAATCAATTGTCCAGCATTAGGAATCAAGCTTTTGTAGAAATAGAAGAAAGAAAGTCATCTTATCAATATTCTATACAGGTCAGTCAAATTCTCATTATTTAGTAAACTCATCTGTATCTTTTCGCAGGAGGAAAGAAGACAGATGTGCGATCTCTGCAACTCTGCTCTTACTATGAAGTGCATTTTAGTCACATGCTCTTATTTTAATTGAAAAATGATTACAGCGTTTAATTTTTTATAAGAAACCCTTTTTTTAGCCTTTTTTAATCAGATATTATTATTTTATGTAACATATTTTGATTCATTTTTACAAAAGTTATACCTTTTACATTAGTTCTATAAATTAAATTTTTGCAGTTTACATTTTTAGACAGAATTGTTACTGTTATTTCTTGTCATTTTGTTTGATTCTATCGAGTACAGATAGTCTTTGACTTATGACCACTCATATTTACAACAATGACAAATCCATTAATTTTGTGATTGATCAATACAATTTAATGGATTTGCATCCTTGACCCAATGTTATCAAATACAGAATGAGTCTTTTTTATGTCTTATTCTTGGTAGTTTTGTGTTCTTTATGTTTATTAAGATAATATATAGTGTCCTAGTAAGCATTAAAAGTGAGAAAACTTATAAATTTTGGACACTTTTGACTTCTGACCATTCTGACTTAAAACAGCAGAATTTGAAACTGAACTCCATCATAAACCAAACATTGTCTGTACTCTTTTATATAAATATTTTAAAATATTACTGGTTAAAATTTGCTTTTAAGAAACATCTTTTACACATTGTTTTTATGGAAATTATATTTGACACAGTTTTGCTTAATATTCCCTGTATTATGAAAAAAAAAAAACAGATATCTTTGCCATACTCAAATCAACACTAATTAGAAGAATAACCATTTCAAACTGACCAAACAATACAGCCAAACTTCTCCTAGCAGACAAAGTCTAAATTAAATTTTTCTAACGCTTATTTTTGAATTAATGCTATGGTGCCACTATCTGTTGAGTTAATAATTAATTAAATTTAGAATTTTAATTAATTATTAACTAAATTCTATTAATTATATATATTAAGTACTAAATTCTAAATTTAATTAATTATTAACTCAACAGATGGTGGCACCATAGTTTAATCAAAAAATAATCGTTAGAAAAATTTAATTTAGACTTTGTCTGCTTGGGGGAAGTTTGGCTGTATTGTTTGAATAACCTTTGCAATAATTGATTTTATTAGAAAGTTAGTGGACTTTGAAACACAATGAATTAATGAATATTATTTAATAAAAAACTTTGTGTATCTCAAGTTTTCCAAAGTTTATTCTTAATATCAACTTATGAGCTTGAGATTTGAAAATACTTGTTTTAACAATACTAAGTATAATAATACTTTTTTGTGATGACATACTTTTTAACTGCTACTTTAAAATATTTAAAAACAGCAGGAGTGTATAATTTTTAAATATTAAAATTAAATTGAACAACATTTATAAATGTCAAAATTTAGTTGCATTTGTTGTATCATTCTTAGAATTTTTAAATGATTAACAGGAATTCTTGAATGCAAGGCAAAATACAGTAAGGCATATAAACAAGATCATTGATATAGATTTAATAAAACAATAAATATTGCAAAGGTGTTCATAACTTCTGCTATATTGGAAGATAACAAAAATAAAGGAACCGTCAACACACAGGAACCGGAAGCGCTCTCCTCTGCCTGGAAATGGCTTAACGCTCATATCACATGACGCATGTTTGTTTATCCGTGGTTTTAAAGTCTAACGGCTGAAGATGGTCCTAGAATGGATCGAAAGCATTACTGTTTAATTCTTGTTTGCTCTTTTAGACAGTCAAAACAATCTGCTCTATGTAGGTACTTGATTATTATAATTTAAAATTAAATGCACTGTTAAGCAGTCCAAGGGAAAAAAAAAAGTAATTTTTGAACATAAAGTTTTTTTCTTGGACTGATTAACAGTGCATTTAATTTTAAGTTATAATAATCTTGTTTGCTCTGCTAAATAGTGTTACATTCGTTTGTTTTTATTATAAATATTGCAATTGTGATTATTAAAATTTAGAAAATGAATCTATATTCATCAACTTTAGTGAATATTTATATATTTACAAATTTAGTTTTTGTTCATTTTATTAAATCAAATTACACAATCCAATAAGTCTGGAAGCACAGAAGAAACATATATCTACAGAATATGCTTGATACATCTCTATTCTGTAAGATGTATCTATGTAGTTAGATGACCAAACCTAGAAAACATATTTAATAATATCAGATCTGATCTGTAAATAAAATTGAATAATGTGTTCATGCAAATAATATGATGTTTCCAGATTTACAAGATATCCTGCATATTTTTAAACAAATCTTGTTTTTATAGAAATTTTTAAAAGTATAATTTAATAATTACAGATAATCCTTGAACTTACAATGGGGTTCAGTTTGAACTAGTTATAAGACAGATTTGTTAGAAGTTAGAAATATCCAAAATTTATAGATTTTTCACAACTAAATTTTACAAGGACACTATACATTATCTTAATAAACATGATATATATATATAAAACTACAAGAATCGGATAGAAAAAAGGATACTTTCCATATATCAACAATTTGGTACAGAACTCAAACCCATTGAATTAAATTGATTAATCATAAAATTTACTGATTACATCTTCATCATAAACATGAATCATCATAAGTCAAAGATTACCTCTATTTCTAATTTAGATTAAGACATTTCCATTTATTAATTTAATCATTTAATTAAAAAATCAAATTGCTAATTAATAAATTTTTGATAAATTTAAAATTATATAACTAATTTATTTTTCAAATTGACAATTAGGTCCCAAATCAAATAAAATAAAATCTGAATTAATATCTTGTATATCTGGAAACATCATATTATTTGCATGAACACATTATTCAATTTTATTTACAGATCAGATCTGATATTATTAAATATGTTTTCTAGGATTGGTCATCTAACTACCTAGATACATCGTACAGAATAGAGATGTATCAAGCATATTCTTAAGGTCCTATAAGCTAGTTCAGATTTTATTTTATTTAATTTATTTTTGGTTAAATATTTTATAGATCACTATACTAAAATTGCTAACAAAAAATTTAATTTGATATCTATAATTCCAAGATTGGAAACAGATAAGGATCTCAGTTTTGAGCTCCTTCCCTTGGCTAAAGTAGCTCTGGTTCTACTCAAGTCAAGGTGTGAGGTATCGTGCTGATGGTTAAGTGGTACAGAGTTAGTGAAAGATGCAGTATCATGAATAATTCCTTTGTGGCATCAGAATCATTTTTCTTCTTAATCAAAAGCTAGTAGTAAGAGTGATTTTTTATTATGAGAGAATATCTAAAATTTCCATGACTGAGCATGAAATGCAACCATGACAAAATCAATCTCTAAAGAAAATATCAAGTAATTTTATCTTAATTAGTTATAAATTTATAAAATATATGAGATACAGTATTAAATATTGATGTTTATCTTAGATGCGATATCTGAAAATTTATAAATGTCCCAGTTTCATTTCTTTATTATATCTTAGATTAAGGTGACTAAATACTCTATTTTTAATGGAATTATCCCTTTTTCAGCTATTGATCTCACTGTTCTGAGAAAATGTAAATGGTCCCATTTTTAAAAAATACATTTAGATGGCATTTACATAATTCCCACAGCAGCATAATAATATTATACACACAAGAATCAAGAATCAATTCTGCCAATTTATGTTTTTTAGAAACTTGTCTAGTTTGGAAACTTTTCAATTTGATTATAATTTGAAATTTGACTAACTTTTTTTATATCTAATACTCTTTCTAAAATTTTGTCTGATTTATTTCTTTTTATTGCAAACAGGCAATGTTATCAAGAGTACAAGAATTGACTTTTTGTACTCTTAGAGAATAGGCAAACAAGAGTTGACTTTTTGTATAGCATGGCTGCCATGGCATATGCAATTGAATTCTGTTATTTTCTTTGCTGTTTTTCAAAGTATTGATGTATTGTTGATGATATAAACTCTAACATTATTTAAAAGGAATAGAAATTAATAATAAATTAATTTTATTGACAATAAGTCATGAGATGCTAAAATGAAAGTGTAGTTTAAGAGACATACTGAAACAAGAATTTCCTTTCTTAATCTGTTCGCTGCCATTGCCATGTATATCTATCAAGGAAATGGAATAAAAATGATATAAAAGTTAAATCCTGAATTTATTAATCTAGATTCTGCAAATCAATTTTTTGTGTAGAATCATTGAAAATATGACCTTATGATGGTGAGCCCTAAATTTTTTAAGTTGCAAAATATTTTTTTACATTATATGTAAACAAACATTGTTTATATTTGAATGGCTTGCTGGATTTGGATTTTTTAATCTGATCCTGTCGATTTTATAGTTTAACCTACAAAACTCATTCCGATTATGTGATTCCCTAAGTGATATTTTGAAAATTTTTGGAAAAAAAATCAAATTTTTCTTAAAACAAACTATAAAATTCTAAAAATTAATAAGTATTGTAGATAATAAGAAAATATTAGTTAATTCTGTTAAAATAAACTAAAATATAAAATAATTGTTCCTTTTTTGCTTTAATTTCACCGAAATTTTGGAGAAAATTGTGAAAACAAAACATAAATACCGGTACTCTTGGACTATTTAAAGGGGTGTGGCAGTTTTATTGTTTTATGCCAATCAATCCTTTCCCAGGAACTGTAGCTAAACCGATTTTGCATGCGTTAAGTAGTATTGGATCTAGAGTTACAAGAAACCAGTTGTGATTCAATTAGAGAAACAAAAAATATATTATAGCTGTTTAGGTACCAGATGATGCCATTTTTATATACAATATGTTAAGATTTTTTCATATAAATAAAAAAATTGTATGTAATTTAAATTAAAACTTGTGTAAATGAAGTAAAAATAAGTTAATAAATATGAAATATTAATAAAAATGACAATTCAATGAATTCATGTAATTTTTTTTAATAATTATACGACAACTTCAATCAACAAATGTTACATAACTCATGTTTTTTTTATAAATAATTTCTGAAAATTTTGAGCTAATTTGTTCATTCATTTCCCAATTTGTTGAGAGGACTTGTCACAATCTAAAAATACTGATTATTTCATTGGATGGCTATTTTGTAAATGTAACAAAAAATTACAAAAACAAAAAATTCAAAAAAAAAAATGCTTAAATTGTTAGAAAAAGAATAAAGCCTACAATAAATATTGAAAATTTCAAAAGATTTTGACAAAAATTAAGTGAGATTTCACAATTTTAATTTTTTTGCATATTAATTAGATTTAATTTTAAAAAATAATTAGCAGCAAAAGAGTTAATAGAAAGTTATAATGCTAACTATAAAGTTTTATTCACTGTTTGTAAAGCTGAATTTTCTATTCAACATGATGGTCATTCAAATATTATTCATCACATTACTAAAAAGAAGCAGTTGCAGTTGTAGTATTCTGCCTATAAGACAGTAGATAGGTTCCTAAAAAACATTGTGTTGTGTGAAACTGTGTTATATAAGACTTGGAGCCAATACAAAAAGGAGAGTTATGTTCCAAAATCAATTAAAAACAAAGAATTTTCTTTAATTTCACATAAGAAACTTAATTTTTATTAAGAATATTAATAACATGAAAAATAAAGGGAAAATATATATATATATATATATACATAAGACCCTAAAAAGACAATATATGTAAAGCAAAAAGGAAAAAATACTATACAGCATTCATTTAACAATAATTTAATAATTATATCTTCTTTACCACTGTTTCATCAAAATGAGAACATTTTTTCTTTAATGTTATTAACTTCACTTTCTGAACTTTTTTCTGCATTTAAAGTTTGTGTATCTTCTGTTCTCTTTACAAAATCTGTAATCTAACCTGATACAACCCACTAGAAAACAATCATTTCTTAATGTATATCAAAAAAAAATTTATGAATAAAAAAGTTTTTCTTCTCTTACACATTCTTCTATTGAAGAATAAAAACTTATTTTTTATCCATGAACTGAACATTTGGAACACAAAATACTTCATGAAAATACTATACAGCATTCATTTAACAATAATTTAATAATTATATCTTCTTTACCACTGTTTCATCAAAATGAGAACATTTTTTCTTTAATGTTATTAACTTCACTTTCTGAACTTTTTTCTGCATTTAAAGTTTGTGTATCTTCTGTTCTCTTTACAAAATCTGTAATCTAACCTGATACAACCCACTAGAAAACAATCATTTCTTAATGTATATCAAAAAAAAATTTATGAATAAAAAAGTTTTTCTTCTCTTACACATTCTTCTATTGAAGAATAAAAACTTATTTTTTATCCATGAACTGAACATTTGGAACACAAAATACTTCATGGTCAACAATTAACTCTATTTCAAATTGAAATTGAAAACTGCACAGCAAACTAGCGAAATTGCATTTATGACTAATTTTAGTAAAGTATTTCCAAATGATTACAATTTATATATGTATTGTTTATCCATAGTGTGGATTTACAAAAATTAATTAAACAGAAGCTGACTTTTCGGTCATGTGATGCGGGCCAACTCACTGGAGAAGGATGTGATGCTGGGGAGGATAAGCGGAACAAGACCTAGAGGAAGACCAAAGACCCGTTGGCTGGATACAATCAAGAAGGACACGGGCAAGAACATCGAGGAACTGTGGGAATTGGTCAGGGACAGGAAGACACATGGAGGGACATGACCCATAGAATAGCCAAGAATCGGACATGATTGAATGGCTAGGATTGGAGATTGGAATTAAACTGATTTGTGTTATAGGAGAGTAAATGTAATTTTCTAAATATGTTAAGTATAAACCATGTTATAGAAGTATTATGTTATATGAGGATTTCTGCAATTTTCAAATCATGTTATAGTGAACCATGTTGTAAGAGGGATGGATACCTATACTAACCTTTTCATGAGAAAACAACAATATATATAAATAGTGAATAGAAATTTATTGCAGGATAAGAAGGATTGTTAGCTTTCCATAGTGTCAAGCATAGCCATTCATTTAGATCAGCAGATTGTACATCTACCATCATATGAAACTTATTCTCAAAAAGATTCACATGTGCAAAAACAAAATGTGAAAGTATAGTTGTAAATATATTATATTTCATGAAATGATAATGATTTACATGAAGTAAAATATGTATCTGTTACAATAGATTCATCAAATCACTCCAGCCTGAAATTGGTCCCAATTATGGTGAGATATTTTATATCTACTTAGTGTTAGCAGTATAGAAGTACCATATGGCTTACCTGAATTGCTTAACACTTAGATATTGATAAAAAATGGAGCTATCACAATAAATATCACAGCCATCATGACGTTATTGTAATATAACAATGGATGACATCATAAAATACAGTTATTTATGATATCATGAAAGTGTAACAACAAATTACATAATCATGACATCTAGCCTGGCTAAATCAATGTTAAAAATTGGATATAAAAGAACCAAATGGATTCCAAATGCTAAATAAACGATATATTTGGAAAACAGACATTTTAGTTCTTTTAGAACTACTTATTTAATGTCCATTCATGAAAATTCAGTGAACATGAGATTTCTGAAAAACACAATGTTCAAGTACATAGGAGGTTGCATATATTGCAAATATTACTTTATTCTAAATTATTAACAAAATTTTGCTCTACCTGGCAAATCTGTGTACTAGTATATTTTTATTTTGAAAGTTTCCAAAATTGATCAATTAGTTTAATACAATATATACATATATTTATAAGTATATGGTAAATCACCACTGACTGATAGTCCTTTATACTCAATAATTTTAACAACAATAGTTATATATACAGTGCTGCCTTGGTTAATGGCGGTAATTCCTTCCAGGATTAATGTTGTTAACCAAAACCATCATTATCCAAGGCACAATACCCCATAAGATTTAATTGAAAATTGATTAATTTGTTCTGGCTCCTCCCCACAACCATAGTAAATATTAAAAATGCAGATAAAACTCATTAAAAATGTCCTAAAAATATGGAAAATATCATTTATTTATTATATCTGCTACAAAAAAAATTAACATTAATAAAATGAATTGTTCACGAAAACAGTTTTTAATTATCAATTTTCACCAGAAGAACAATAGGGCTCACTTCTATGGTTTTTGACAAATGAACCCGTAAACACTGATTAGCAGCTTATAGATTCAAGATTTGATTTTGCCTTTTGATGGCGAACGAAAGATTTGATTTTGCCTTTTGATGACGAACGAACAGTGACACGCACCGATTTATTGTCTATATGAACTATAAGATCTCGGACAGACAAAGATGAGATTTAATTTTGCCTTTTCATGGTGAACAAACAGTGACATGCACTCGCTGATTTATTGTCTATATGAACCAACACAAAAAAATGTTTAAATATTTATTTTCATTATAAAATGCATTAATAACCACAAATTTTAAAATAAAGCAGAGTTCACTACAAGAAAAAAACAATATATGGAAAACATAAACAGCTGGCTATGATTGGTCAAACAAACCTGAATTCTTTCCATACGTGGATGAGTGAGATCAGAAAATAATGGGATTTAGATCGGATAGAGGTTCACATAATCAGGAGTCGTTAATCAAAGCCTGTGTCATTAACCAACAGATTTTTTCTTACAGCCACTCGTCGTTAACCAAGGCACCACTGTATTGACATATATGCAATTACATATTCCATGTTTTCTAGAAAATATGTCTGTCATATGTCTCTCAGATTTTTATTTCAGACATTTTCTAAAATATCTAAAATAAAAATCTGTGTTTAAAAAACATAATATGCTGCGATTTTAAAAACTGAGATTTTAATTTAATATAATAATAATGCAAGAAATAGCATAGAATAATAGCAAGAAATTTATGTTTTGCTTCTATAATACCAATGATACACAGATGATTGAATGATACATAGTCATAACTGACATATTCAATAAATTCTATCAAATCTCTTTACATAATCACAATAAATAAGCAAGAATTTACATTTATTTTATTATTCAGTTTAACTTATATTCAAAGAATTCAGCATAAAATTTGAAAAATATTTGATCTTACTTCATCTTGAACCCCATGTATAGTGGTAAGTTTTCCTCCATCAGTTATGACTACAATTATGGACGGTTCTAAATAAAAAGGACATCTTCCTTGACCATATGTATCAATTCCTGTTTGCATTCGATTGATATTTAATAAATCAAAAGCATGCTTCAATGCAGCACCCAACATTGTCATACCATAACACTGTAAATTTTTTAGTTCTGACATAAAAGTTGCATGACTTTCTTTCCATCCAGCCTGAAAATAAATTCATATAACATATGAATCATTAAACTATTTTTATCATCATTAATTAATAAGAATTAACAAAAATAGAACAAATATTAATATTAATAGATAAAAAAGTATGAATTACAGAATAATTATGTGGTACAGCCAAAGTCCTAAGGACATAATAATATAACTAATCTAAAAAGCATTTTCCTTGCACTATAGTGATGGCCAAAATCAGTGCTGGATTAAGCTAGTGGGGGGCCTATAACATATGTTAAGAAAGGGGCCCTATATTAAAAAAAAACAATAAAACAATGCAAATATATTTGAATACATACATTTTTAATTTGCATAGTAATTATCATCATCAAAAATAACAACACAGTCAACATTAAATATTAATTTTCTACATTTAGCATAAGCAAATTTGCTGATAATATAAAATGTATTCATTTCATGCAGAGTCACACTAAGTCACCTTCTTATGATCTTTCTCTCACAATTTCATGACACCAAATGAAAAAGCACTAAATATGGCATAAATCACAAGATCATTAGTTTAACACTCGTATTAGAAGACCAAAAAATTATGTATATATTTATTGGCACAGGACTCATAGCATATGCTACTTTTGCTACTATGTTAATCCGGCACTGGCCAAAATAATTGCATCATTCATAGTCAGTACATTATTAAAAGCTCTGCTTTTCATTCTATATCAACACCAATATTTGTAGCAAGAAATATATTTATTATTCAAATTCATTAAATTTGAGTAATAAGTATATTTCTTGCTACAAAGATTGACAAGTTAAATAAAGTGCATTAATAAGCTGATGCTTTATGCCTCATATCTAAAGAATTAACATGCTTCAACATTATCTTTCTACTGGACAATTCTTATATAATCCAAACAAATCAAAGTGATTTATATTTATTTTATTACTCAATTTATTTTCAAAGAATTCAATATAAAATTTAAAAAAACTGTTTACTAATTTTAATATTGTATAAAATACTTTAAATGAAATATAATACCATATACTAATAAAATATAAAACTGATTTAGAAACTGCAAACACAGTAACCAACTTATTTATAACCTAAATACAATTCATTTACCAAAATATTTTCAAGCAGCATCCAACTTCAGTTGAATACAAATTTGTAGCATCAAGATGCTAAAAGTATTTTTGGTAAATATATTCTATTCAAATGCTAAATAAGCTAGTTTGTTGTTCTGTATACTGAATGTTAACCAGTTAAAAAAAAGATAATCTGCATAGCAATTGCATGATTGTGTTTACTTTCAGTGTCTTGACTTTTTAATTGATGTAATCATATACATTTTTGATTTTTCCACCATCTTGACTTGTTGGACAGATTGTGATTATATACTATCAATAATTATAATCTGTTCAATATTCTGAGTAGATTGCAAAAATAACCTTTAGCATTAATAAGCAGACCAATTATGCTAAAACATTAAATAATTCTTTAATCAGAGCTAAAACATTAAATAATTCATTAGTTAAGTACTGTTCAAAGCAGTATATTACTTAAGCAATCGTACTCTGAGTAGTTAATTTATAAGAAAAATGATAAAATTTCTGCAAAATTATTCTACAGAAATAATATGATAGTAAAGAAAATACACAAGAGATGATTTTGAAAAAATGAAAAGCTAGTTTATTCAAAAGAAAAACTTGCATTTCATGTATTTACCTATAAAAAGAAGATAAAATAAAAATATATTGTCTGTGCCACAATTAACTATTTGGAATAGTATAGAAAAGTTTTTATTATACAGTAAGACCCCGTTTAATGTGGGGATACATTCCAAGGAAACAAAGCACTAAATGAAACAGCGTTAAACGAGGTCATTTTAACACACAAATAATGAGGATAGGTGAAACAGGACAGTGAACAAATATAAATACATAGCATTTTTTTATTTTATTTTGTAACATGTATTAATACTATTATATTATATTAATTATAGACATTTTTTTATTGCTAATTTCGATTTGTATTCATAAATAATTCATGAAAAAATTTTTTTAAATTAGAAAATAAAAAGTTTTAAGAACAACTGGAACACAGTAAAAAGCTCTATTTGCAAGGCACAAACACTTTTTATTAATCTAAAACGATTTCGGACTAGGGTTATAGTCCAACTACTTAAATTAACATATTCTATCGTTCTAATTGATTATGGACTATGTTAATTTAAGTAACATTTCTACTGATGTTGGATTATAACCTAGTCTGAAAACGTTTTAGATTAATAAAAAGTGTTTGTGCCTTGCAAAATAGAGCTTTTTACTGTGTTTCAGTTTTAAGAACAAAAAGCAGTAATTAGATTGCATTAAACTATAAACAATGAAAAAATATTTATGAAAGAAAAACATTCTAACTGCAAGGAACTATAGTTTAAAATGGCAGCATTCAGGTTAAAACAAAAATGGGATAATTGTTATTTTTATTACTGTAAAATAACATTGATAACTGTTCATATATATGAATTCTGACCGCAGCAGACTTTCGTATGTACTGCGCTAATCATAAATATGAACTGTAACCGCAGCAGACTTTTGTATGTACTGCACTGCACTGATATCAAATGCACTGTGAGACAGCATTATAGTATCAATGAAATAAATTCCTGCAATTTCAGATTTATGTAAGAATTACGATTTGAAAAACCACATCATAGTGAATCAATAAAAATATAGAATTCGAAAAAAACTATGTTATATCGAAACAGTGTTAAACGGAGCAGCGTTAATCGGTCTCCTCTCTATGTGTATTTCAGTATTTGATAAATTTTGGAAAAACTGAGACACATATTTAATATTTAAAACCTGTTTTCTTACTGTTAGCTTGATACATTGACATATATATATAGTAAATATAATATAAGAAAAAGTATCCTATAGTATAAAATTAAATTAATTACAAATGATATCATTAATGTATTGTAAGTAAAGTTCATATGAAAAAATCTTGCTATGATAATGCCATCATATCAGAATTTATTATATAAAATGCATAATAATGAATAAAGAGCACTAATGGCAGTAGTGACTTTAACGAACTAATTTATTTTAGAATAACAGAGTACTTTCGGTCTAACATCTAGACAAAAAGAACATAAATAGAATATGTGTTCTTATAAGAATGTTAATAACGAACTAATTTATTTTAGAATAACAGAGTACTTTTGGTCTAACATCTAGACAAAAAGAACATAAATAGAATATGTGTTCTTATAAGAATGTTAAAGTCACTACTGCCATTAGTGCTCTTTATTCATTATTGTATTGGTGTTACAGGCAGTTGATATTTTGTTTTATCTGATAAATGCATATTCTATTCATTGTGAAAAATAAATTATTATAAATATGCATGATAATTTGTTCATCAATATGTACTTTTTTTCTGTTATACTACTATTCGAAGCATTTTCACTGTGTATCCCATTATTTGTATCCATATACACTATATACTTGTCAAAAATATTGGGATATCTCTCTCATAACTGTTCTAATTTATAACTGTAGTTAAATTTCTTTTTTTTTTTTCTGTTATACTACTATTAGAAGCATTTTCACTGTATATCCCATTATTTGTATCCATATACACTATATACTTGTCCAAAATATTGGGATATCTCTCTCATAACTGTTCTAATTTATAACTGTAGTTAAATTTCTTTTGCTAATATCCTGTTCTATAAGAACGATATGATTTATGAGGATGATATAATTTGTTCAGTATTCATTTTATATTCCAAAGAGAGAAATTTCATGAAACAGTTTGTTTATTCATGAGGATAATAATTATTAAATGGTTAATAAAAATACAGTAGATTCCCTGTTAACTGGCTCCTATGGGACCAGACATCAGATCAGATAAAACAGGTTAATTCAAAAACACATGCAAAATAATATTTATAGGTTATAAATTAAATAAAAGTATTTTATAACCTATAAATTTTATCTAAGTAACATTTACTTAGATAAATATTGGTAATTGCCATTATGATTTAAATTCATTTTTTGAGGAAAAATCATAAAATTATGCTAATTTTTGATAGAATTTATATCATTACCAGATTAAATATCTTGCTATTTGATCTATCTTATTGCACTTTCTTTCCATTTGAATGACTTATTCTGTAATAATACACAAGCCCTTTAGCAATCGAACATTTTATTTTCAGTAAATAATATGTTTGATAATTAAAGGACTTGTGTGTTACTATTGTATATGTTAGGCAGTCTTGACTTATTCTTTTTTTCTGGTCATAACTTGATGAAAATATAGCTGGTTAAAGTAAGACTGGATAAAAAACAATCTACTGTACAGTTACATATAATAGATTTTTGAAATAATTACACTCAGATGAACAGCATTTTCAGGACAACAACATTTCCCAATCATTTTGAAAAAGTACATTGTCAGCTCAAAACAGAAACTCAAAGTTAAACTACAAACTAATATTACTAGAAAAGGTTTGTGTTCGATGAACGTAATTTTTTGGTGTTCTGTTCTGTAAGTAGCTGAGGAGGATTTTCTATTAAAAATCGAAAGCGCTACTGCTATTTAGATACTGTGTGTTGTAATTATTCTCATCCCTGCCTGAGTGCTGAGTTTTATGTTTTGTAACTTGTATAGGCAGTGTATCAGTTTCCTTTTTTTTTTTTTCGAATAATATTACTAGTTTAATTTTTCAAGTTAGATTTGTTTTTGTAAGACACTGTCTAGTTTGAAAAAAATTTCAAATTAGAAAACTAATTTAAAAAATTCTTGACTTGAAATTTTTTTTATCAAAAAATTTACTTTTTCCATTTTGTTTTGACATATTCTGTAATACTTTCATCATATCTGTGTTAATTATCGCTAAATAAGCTGAAATTGGTTGAAAAAGAGAGTCAATTGAATTTTTTATACATAAAAAAAAAAAGTAATAATGTAAAGAAAATGTTCAGTAATCTTATTAAATATCTGCCTTATTTTCTTACAGATTGACAATGCTTTTAATAAATATTATGTATATTTTAAGTACATCCATTTATTATTTATTATGCCATATAAAAAAATTTAAAATAATAATAAATTTGAAAAGACAGCATCATCAATCCCCAATGGTGCTATCTTACAAAAGTTTACTGTATAATCAAATTATAAAAATTCAGGTTATTTGAAATATCTTTAAATGCAGTTATTTTCATAATTCTAGGTACATCAGTAAGCCTTCTCCTGATGCACTTGAAGGTAAACTTGAATCCATCAAAACAAAAAATGCAGTACTCTGTGCAGTAGTTCTTGAAGAATTCCTTAAAGAATTAGCAGCAATTACACAAGAACATGGAGTGATTCAATTAGATCCAGATTTTTGGGACAATCAATGGGAAATATGATTTTTATACAATGTATATCTGGAATTATACATTAATAGTTCATCAAATTTTTGTAAATTAGCCTGAAAAAGTAAAGAATTGTCCCTTGTTAATAAAAATGTTAATGATTTGATCAAGTAAATATAAATAATATAATTATGCAATATTTATAATTATATATTATGGGTGCCATCATGACTGACTGATTGATAGCAGCTGATATTAAGTATAATTTTCATTAAATTTTATTTTAATTTTATAATTATCATCACAAAGTATCTTAGAATTTTGTATTAAAAGGAATGTAGTTTTTCTTTTTTTAATTTTTCATTTTCATTTTTAGTTGAAATAATGTTTTAATTACGAATGCTTTAAATTTTTTCAAATTTGATTGCATATTAGCAAAATAAATATTGAGATTATTTTATTATAAATAATAATCATACTTTTCGATTTCTTTATTCTCCTCTTTATAGTTAAATTCGAGAGAGCACATCTGTTCTTGCTATTTGTTGACGGAATATACTTTCAGTGAATATTATTATTGAATAGATAATCTTCATTTTTATTATTAATGATGATTTTTTTATTTTTTTGAATATCAGTTCTTTTCATTTGATTTTATTTTGCAGTTTAATACTTGAAATTCTAATTACTTTCACAATAAATATGTAACGAATAAGTAAAAAAACTAATTTTTTTATTTTGATAAATTTTCAGTTACTACATTATTTCGAATAATGCTTTTGTTTAAAACTGAAAATATTTGTTTTCATAATTAATTCTCTTTAAATTCCTGTAATTGTTGTTTTTTAAAAATAGATTGTTGATATGATTAATACATCCAAAATTAAAAATATGAAGTGATTATTGCAAAATTTTACTGATTGTTGTATGGTACAAAAAATAATTATGACATTTAAGCTTGATATATGCATGAGCTTTCCATTAATTATTTAAATTTGCATTCCTGACAACATAAGTGAAGCTGACTACATAAATTGTTAGGTAATTATCATAGTAAAATTTAAAATGTTATACATTGAATATAGAAGTTTGTTTTCTAACTGCTTTTACAACTTAGTAATCAAAATATAACAAATAAATTAGCACATTAAGCAGGTGTCATCAACATACGAAAATATATTTTATTCTGAAATGTTTTTGGTATTATAGATATCCTCTTCAGCTTTCTGTTTAGAACAATAACAGTAAAGAATCTGTTTTTCGAAAATGTTTCAGAATAAAATATTTTTTCGTATGTTGATGATACTGCTTAATGTGCTAATTTATTTGTTATATTTTGATATACACTGAATATATATCTTGCTTATAATGCAGGAGATCAATCTAACTATCAAATAATATAACAATATAGTTAGTATAACATCCAATAATTTTATTATTAAGAATTAACTATTGTTCTATTCAAAATACCTGCTTAAACTCTTTAACTAAGCTAATTAATCACAAGCACTGATCGCAGTTGAGAAAATTGATAGATTTTTTTATTTACAAACTAACGTTTTCGGTACAGTGTACCATCCAGAAATTCAAAAAATTGAGTTCAAATATAGAACCTGAGGATGGTACACTGTACCGAATACATTAGTTTGTAAATAAAAAAAATCTATCAATTTTCTCGACTGTGATTAGTGCTTGTGATTAATTAACTATTGTTACAATGGTTTCATAGCCATTGGTGCAATACTATCATGTAAAATTGCAGTATAGTATTATATATTAAATTATAAAGATGATTTTTAAAATACTTGATAAATTAAAATTATATGCAAAAAAAGCTAAACTTATGTGAGTCAGATATGCATAAGTCAGAGACTTGTACCGTTTCTGAAAAATGCAAATTACAAAAGCAAATTAATATTTTACTGAAATTAAAAAGCAATTCAAGAAAATAATACAGTGATACAGTAAGAGGTATGTTTATTAATTCTTCAAATATTAAATTTTGTTATAGGTTTATATCAAAAGCTTTAATTTTTTCAGATTTATGCATTAAACTACACATTTTATTTTTATTAGATCTTTTTTAAAACATATAAATAGAAAAATATTTTTGGAAAATGCTGTTTACTAAATGAAATTGTCTGTTTTAATATTTTTCTTCCATGTAGTGCTAAATAAAGGGAGGACCAGGCCGTTTAATAATTGCCCCAGATTTAGAGAAATTCCAAAATCTATAATAACTGCCATTAAAATTAACCAGTTAATTTAAATTTTGAAACAACATTTATAACTGGTGTGGATCTAATCTCACTCTCTTGGCACTGCTTGTATGGTATCCGTAATTTTGAAATATGACAGAATACATAATACTTCATTCGCATCGAAATAGCATTCCTTTTTTAATACTTTCCATCTCAAAATGGAACAAAAGGATATATATAAATTACATTTTCTGTCTTCTGTTTATTGTCATGATTAATCAAGTAAATAATAATTAATTTTAATGATGTTTACATTTATTAATGACATCTCCAACTTATATATTGCTGAGTTGCATAAATTTCAAACCATAAAACTTTTCTAAAAAATAAATAAATAATAACAATAATAATACAATGCATATATAATAAAGTATTGAAACAATAAAATTTTAAAATTTATCAAAAATAGCCATTTTTAACATGATTATGGCACTATTCTAACAGTATATATAGTCAACCTTTGAGAAGTTGAGCTCTGAAGTGCAAAGTCTATTCTTAAAAACAGGGAAGAGGTTGAAAATTGAATGTGCTACTTTGTGCCAATTAACAACTAGAATCATACAGTAAAATAATTAAGGTTTAAATAAATTATAATTATTAAACCGTAGTTATTTTATTGTGACTTTAGCCGTTAACCGATACAAAGTAGCACATTCGGTTTTTTAACTTCTCCCCCTTTTTAAGAATAGATTTTGCAGCTCAGAGCTCAACTTCTCAGAGGTTGACTATACCAGTTGATTACTGATCTAAAATTATATATTGTAATAACTAATAAGATGTAAATTGTATATATGCATCATATTAAGATAGTTATTACTTATTCCTGCATAATAATAGCCTCTATATACAGACATTGCTATTTTATCATAATAATTACATAATAAATTTTCTTCCTCAAATAATTCAGAAACCTAAGAACTGTGTAAGCGGGGAATGTCAATATTGAGAATCAGTAACTGATCGAATTTATTGAAAATGATTCAAATCAAATTATCATCATCATTTATGTAATAATGATCCAGTTTTGATCATTTTCAAATTTCAAAAAGATATAAAATCATAATCGAAAGAATCACATGATTGATTTATGATTTTATTAACCTGTTTCATATATATGTCATGCATATGCCATTATTTTGTTATATATTTTTTCTATAATGGCAATTATGTAAGCGAAATGGAAATCTGCAGTCATATGAATTGGATTTGGTACTATCAACTGAAATTCATAGTTGTAATTGAACAATTATTTTCATCTGTCAGGAAGTTTATAAGTATTATGTACAAGTATTATCCAATTTATGTACATCCTAATTCTGTAAATTGGACTTTTTTGAGATATAGAACATAAGCATAAACTGTATTTGTAAGTTGCAAGTGCAAACATTTTACTTTATAATATTTAAAAATTTAAATTACTTGATTTATTTATGTTGTATGTTTATTTTAAATATCATATTATTGGTATGTGGCATTATCTCTCTTTTAATTAGGAAATAGTAAAGCTTCATTATGCTGTAAAAATGCAATTTTCGAAGCATATTTAATATTCCGCCTAATTCTGGAAGTTTTTAATTCAGAATATTTGTTTAAAAAATTATTTTTCTGAATTACATAAAAGTTGGATTATGCAAAAGCTTAAGTTTCAATTATTTAAATAAATTGGGGTATACTTGAACTTCCTTCTTTATTTAGAAGTCTATGTGATGAAATATCTATCATTGCTTCTGTAGGCATTTAATAGATAAGAAATCATGATAGCAGTTCAGAAGATTAATAAAATTAATTCCAAATAATGCATGCTATCTGAAAAAATTGAGGTTCCAAAACATATGTAAATAAAATTCATAAATATGGTTTTTGTCAAAAATAAAAAAATCTAAATTTTGGATATTAATATTATATATATATATATATATATATTTTAAAATTAATATAAAATAAAAAATTTTTTATTTTTTTAAATATATATGAATAATTTTTATATTATTTTAATCAGCATTTTCTAAAGCATTAATTGTTAAAATTTAATCATCAAATTTAATATACAGTATTTGGAATTTTTGCATCAGAATTTATCAGGTCTAAATCGAAAAAGATTTAAAGCGTTATGAGATTTACGGACATATCTTGGAGTGCAGATTGTTACAAAATGTAATTTACAATCTGATTAGCAGATTTGAGCTATACAGAGATATCGATAATATTCATTTAGAAATATTATATTTAAGTTATATTAATAAAACATTCCTCCGACTTTATTATTGTATTCTTTTTATAAATTGTTTTGATTTCAATAAAATAAATAGATTTATTTTACTATCTTAAATCAGAAAGTAATATTGGCAGCACCCTATAAAGATATTCAAATACTTTTTTAATCAGAACATGATGACATTGCAAGAACACGAATGTTAATATTATTAAAATACTCCCGCAGTTATTTCTATATATTTGAGAAGTCCACACAATAAAATATTAAATTCCACGTTTCAGCTTTTTTTGTTTCTCAGTTTTATTATAAATAGTTATTCATTGGAAAAGCTTGAATAGGTTTTTATTCGTGTAAAAACATTTCATGATTCGAAACTTCTTTCTTAACATAGTGTTTAAATTTCGTAGATAATACTATTATTAATTTAATCAAATAAATATTACTGCTCTCTATATTATTATTATTATTATTTTTATTTTTAAATTCACGATTATATGAAAGAAAAACCTGTGATAATATAGGTATCAAAATGTTATTTGTTCCTTTATTATTAATTATTATAATTATATATGTTATAGGTAATTTGTATAAGTCTTGCAGCATTATGATACATAGATATTATTTATTCTGTTTTCGTCGGACACAAATAGAAAAATTTTAATAGGATAAAATATACAGCAGATGTATATATGTTGCATATAGATTTAATATGCAACAACAATCCTATAAATTATTAAAAAAAAAACCTGACGACAGCATCGAAAGTCGATACTGAGTCTATAGGAGATTACTATAGTATCCCATATACTCAATACTGACTTCCAATGCTGTTGCCAGGTATAGTTATCAGAAAGTAAGTTTATTGTCTCATATTTAACTTGTATATATTATTTAGTTTAATAACTACCATTATATTTTAATAAAATGCCATATTATACATCTTGCCTATAACATATACAAAAGTATTATAAAAATAAGTCTGTAGTTTACACTATATATATATATATTGCAATATTATAATGTTAAGTAGTTGATATAAAAGCAGCTATTGTGTGATTGCAATTATGATATTTAATATTTATAATTATTTAATTAGTTAGTTTCACAATGTAAACAAGAACTCAGTTATGAGCTATAGAGTTGACTTCAACAATTCTGTTCGATGATAATAGATATGAAAAACTTCCACTATTTTTTATAACGAATATATTGGAAATTTAACAAAAACCTTTTCGTTGTTTTGTTTTTTGAAAGGTTGTGTATCATTCACTGATCTCATGCTCTTTAATGTCCATTGAATTTTGGCAAAAATTGTAAAGAATTCAAAACTGTTTACAATTCCTATGTTATGTCTTGTTTCGGAAAATAACAAAAGATATTTTCTCAAAGTTTGGTTTTAAAGAAGTACAAATTTTTGTGTGTATGTTTTTGTGTGTGTACATATATAGTGATATGACATTGAGTTGAATATAAGAAGTTTATAGTGAATTACTAATAGTAGTTTTCAAAATTTGGAAAACTGTTTAATATGCAATGATATTTTGGACATTATAAATTAATTAATTTTTATTTTTCTAAAAAAAATTTTTTCCTAAGTGTATAAAAATATGTTAAATATATTTTGTTAAAATCTTGTATCAGGAAATTTTTTGCTTTCTTGGAATCATCATCAGTTAAAAACACCTAGATTTTCTTGATACCTGTACTTTATTAAGATGTTCTCTTAAATTAAAAACCCTGTTCATAACTCAAGATAACTAACTATAACTGTAATGAAAGCAAAAAATACATGAGAAAAAAGGTGATATTTTAAAATGTAAATAAGTTCTTCCACGAGTGTTTTAAATTTTAATGTATTTTTTAGGCATGTCGTGAAAACTTGTTTTCATGCAGTAGATTGGAAGTATAGTTATTTTGGGAAAGGTATCAAAGACAAAACAACAATTTCATTCAAGTCCATGTGCCAAATTTGTATATAATCTTGTTGATTTATAAATAAGATTGCTGTGGAAATATTATATAGGAACAAATATTTGTTCCTTAGGTTTTTTATATAATATTTAAAAAAGATTACATTCAGATTTTTCTGATTACATTCTACTCATTTCAGATAAGCTGTAACAGCAATCCTATTTTTAAATTAATTAGCCAGTTACCGTCACTAATTCCTGAGATTAAAATTTTGCAATATTTTTAATTATGCGAAGAAATTAATTTTTACACAGGGATCATTTGTGTATAAATCACACTGTGATCAAAATTTTAGTGTATTAACTACTGGCAAAGTTGAATTTTTGAATTTTAATATTCATGAGATTGTATACATTGGTTGTTGATTAGTCTGTTTGTAATTAGATATTTTAGAATGTATTATTGTATAAATGTGATAACACTTGTCTCATGTTTAGTTTTAATCAACATAACAAGAATATTCTCAGATGTATCACAGTGAATTATATAAAAAATTATGCCTATGATGTAAAATTTAAGTCTATATATCTGTCATTCATCTGAGATGTTCCAAATGTTGTATATATAAACACACAAAAGAATATCCATTGTGTAACATTTTTGAATAATCCGACCTTCAATCAAGTTTTTAGTTTACAGAGGTATTAAAAAATAATTTTAGACAATTTGTTTTCGAGTTCGTTAGTAATTCTACTCTGTCATTATTATAATACGCATACAAAACTCAGATTGAACGGTAATTCATTTATCATCATTTTCAGAATCATCCTCCATCTCTCTCACACATGGATCTGTTCTTTGGTGTGTAAATGTATAAATAGTATTGCTCAGTTGTAAAAATTTCATAAAAGAAACCAAAACATTGCTCATAGCATGAATATACTAACCGAAAATTGTATTTTTATAGTTTGTAGATAAATAAAATGTACAGAAATTTATATAATCTGGACTGAAAAAAATGTGTTGTTATAAAATATAACAGTGCAAACAAATTATTTATCTTATATGTACTTAAAACTATTATAGGGAATTTGTTTGAATGGAAGTTGTTCCCTAAAATCTGTTGAAAAAAATTTGTTTTAGAACAGAAAATAAAAATACTGTTTTGCTGGATTGGAAAAATTGATTTTCATGTACAGAAAATAAATTAAATGGATGATGTAATTATTATTAATTTGTGTGTTGCTTTGTTTTTCTTATAAATTATTATTATTATTATTAGAATCAAAATTTATATTTGTTATGAAAATATAAAATTAAGTAAATTGTTATTTGTTAATAAAACAAAAAATATCACGATAACAATATAAACAGCATATCATAATAAATACACTGCTCACAAAAATTGGGATATTTCAAAATAAATATGAAGCGATAAAATAGAAGCATTTGACTTTTTTTATTAAACAAGAACATCAGAAAAGCAAATAAGTCAAAATAAAGTCTAAAGTCATTCGATTATGCAAATGAGATGCAAACTCAATTATCGTGATTGAATAGCAAATTATACATTGGTGGTGAATAGAAGCTTGTCAAATTGGAAGAGAGTATCACACATTGACTGTTTAGTAGGGTGTATGGTCAACCAAGACTGCCAAAACACACTGACAGTAATGGGACATGGAAAGGATCAGATTATCCAGCAGTTTTTGTAGGATCTGCTACTCTTGCTCCAGAGCAATTTCCAGCTCAAGAAGTGTTGGAGGCATTGAATGGCTTGCCAGACGTCTTCCCAGTGCATCCCAAACATGTTCAATGGAAAAACAAAAAAAAAATTTTATTTATTTCAATTTTTAATTTATTTACTTTTGAACTGTACTTAAAAAAATGCCTTTAAATTTCATATTTCAATTGTTTTCCAATTAATTCTGATAATTGGAAAACATATACGTGTATACATTGGAAAACATAATTATGCATGAAATATATAATTATCACGCATAATTAATTTAATTAAATGTGCTTCTTCAAATCTGATTTACAATTAAAAGGAGAGCAAGAACTGTTTTCTACATCATTTCAAGTATACTTTCTTCCTTAGAGATATTTCCTGTTATCACTAGGTTTTAGAAAAGTTATTTATATTTACATTAAGTTTTAAATTTATATTTCTGTTAATTCTGATTAATTGTGTTTAATCATGGAATTTTCATTTAGAATAATCATCCTACTAATAATAGCATATTTCATAAGGTACATTTCTTATGAAATATGCTATTATTGTAACATGCATTTAAAATCATAAAATATATTTAATAAAGTAAGTAATTACTTTATTAAATATACAGTATTTTATTTAAGTAATAAATATTTAATAATAAAATAAATAATTGAATATATTGGGTTGGAAACTAAGTCATTGTAGTGATGCGGATTTCATTAACAGGTAGCATTATTTGTATTTTTATGCATGTTTACGTATTCGCACAGATAAGATCTTTTGATATGTTATTACTTGGTCCTCTATGAAACATTCAGTAGCAAGATTACATTGATCTGCTAAATAGTGTGTGCATGTAATAAGCTAAAACATGGAGAACTGAAGCGAACATTTTCGTCACATTTTGCTTTTTTATTTTCATAAAGGTAGTAATGCAACACAAGATCACAAAAAGTTATGTGCTGTATATGATGATGAAGTTTTAAAAGAACGGCAGTGTCAGAACTGGTTCGCCAAATTTCGTTCGGGTGATTTTTTATTAAAAGACGAGGAGCACTCTGGACGTCCAGTTGAAGTCGATGATGAGCAAATAAAGGCCATAATTGATACCTATCGTCATAGTTCAACAGGGAGATAGCAGAGAAACTGAATGTATTGCATACATGCATTCTAAACCACCTAAAACAAAAAATCCTTGAAAAATCCGCAATGACTTAGTTTCCAACCCAATATTAATAACAGATAATTCTAGAAATTTTTCTGTTAATCTTATTACATATTTTTATGTCAACATTTTTATGGGTAGAATACGACTTCTTCCTTTTTAGAATCTGTCACTTCTCAAACCCTGAAGGCATCAGATTTTAGAGCATTTATAGTAATATTAAAATATTAATTATAGGAATATAATACAATAATATAATTAAGAACATATTAGTTAAATTAATACATTACAAAAATTAAAGATTATTAATTCAAAATATATAACAAGTTTTAATGTTCTTATAATTTATAGTTCATATATAAAAATTTATAAATTCTTCAAAAAGAATTTTTTTTTAATTTTAAAAATTTATATAAAAATATTGGAAAGTTATTTAACTTTTGAAAATAAAATTTCAAGATGTAAAACAATATAGAAAATAAAAAGAAAGAATGATTAAAGAAACAGAGAAGAAATAAATCAATAACATAGAAGTAATAAACTTTCAATTACTTAATTAAGTTAATTATTAAAATTGCCAATTAGAAAATTTAATCTTTTTTTATTCTCCAAAGTGAATTTCAAAACTATTTTTTATTTTTATAATAGTAGTTAAAAGCTAAATTAAATTGAGAACTAATTAGTCAAAAATCTTAAATAATTGCCCATCTATAATTAAATTAAAGATAATATAAATTAATTAGATCTATTATGTTGCAACAGTGTAGCTAAAAGTTATAAATATTAATTGGAATACTTTAAATTTTAATAAATCAAATTATTTCTAATTGAATCCACTTTTAAAAATAATATTAACATATTTATTTATAAAATTCAGAGAAATTTAACACCGCTTGAAACACAAAATAAACTTACGATAAATTTAAGCACTAAATTTAAACTTATAGTCCATTTACGTTAAGAAGAAAGCTGAAGTAAACAAACCGCATCACTGAGACATGTATTCTGTAGCCGAGACAGTGCGTTCATTGGCTAGAACTATTTTTGGCCAAAACGCACGTGGCGAATATAAGTGGAACATTTCTACCGAAACTAACGAATACAGTATTACATCAAACGTCTTGACATGACATAAAAAAGTCTTTCTAATAATGATTTCAGTGGAATTTCTTAAAAATATCTATATTACTTAATTATATATTAAACTATATTCTGTATTTATTATTAAAGTTGATTGTTATCATATATTTTATTAATATTGAATTATACCTGTTATTCTGAATCGCTGAATTCTTCTAAACCGCTTATGTTATCATCAGAATCAGTAGTTGTGATTATTAATTTTTCTGCAACGCTGTCGTGAAACAAATCAGCTTTCCAAAATTGTTCTTCAATCGAAAGTACATGCTTTATATATTATTTCCAGTTTTAGGCAGTTACCATTTTTATGGCTTGCTTGGCTAAATCTTTCACTTCACATAATTTAAATGATGTATTGTTACGAGCAATGTAACCCTTGATCTGACTCCAAGCCATTTCGATAGGGTTCAATTATGTTGTTACTGTAGAAAAATACCCCACGTGTACTCTATAGTTTAACTTTGTAGGTTGAGTATCAGCGCATGCGCTAATACTCAATCTAAATACAACTACAATTTCCACGATTATTCTTATCAACATTAATAATAAATATTTTTTATAAACTTCTATATCATTTCTACAGCATTATAATCGTAATTTTTATCCTTTTGCCCTAATTACTGTATGTTATTTCACGCTTTATATTTTCTTGGCGTAAAGTCATTTATTTTCATTGGTCACTCTTAAAGACCAATAAAGATGCAGCTAATGCACCTAACAACACCTCCAATGTTTACAGCAGCTTTCTTCTTAACGAAAATAGACTATACAATAAAAGCAGTGAGTTAGAAAAACAAATTTTACTAAACTGTAGTAAAAACGTTTTCGATATACAACGATATCATCTTCAGTTACAAACAAATAAATTAGGTAGCTTATTATCTATATTAGTACCTATTTAAGTAAATAAAAATGTTTCTTATTTTTCAATACTTATAATAATTCGTTTTTATTTTTTTCCAATTTTCCAACTTTGAAATCCTACTGTGGCAATTTTTATTTTTTTCCAATTTTAAAATCCTACTGTGGCTGAAATTCGAGGGCAGGTTAAATTTGAAATAATATGGTAATTATTTTGACATTTATATATTTTAAACCAAACCTTTTAGCTCTAAAGTATGTTATGGAGGTGTTTAATGATTGCATAGATTTTTCCAAATCAAATTTTAATATAGTCGTGCCTCACAATTCAACATTTGAATTTCGCGAGTTGGTGCATGTGTGTGCATGGAATTAAGTGATGTCATTTGCTATTTGTCAGTTCTTTTTGGGCTACTTTGGTGTTTGTGTTAATTTTCAATTCGATTTTGCCTATGTTGTTTGTGTTAATTTTCAATTCTATATTTTTCAGAAAATAAAAAATTTGTAATTATTATTATTTTTTTGAGTGGTTGATTCAAAGATAACTGACCAGAGGAATAATTCCGAAAAGAACAACACTTGCGGATTCGAAGAGAACTGACCAGAGGAATAATTCCGAAAAGAAGAACACAAAGAGAACAGACCAGAGGAATAATTCTGAAAAGAAGAACACTTTATTGAGCAAAGAGATGAAAAAAAAATTGTAGATAATGTGCAGAAAGGTAGAACAATTAAAATGTAACTCAAATATAGCGTTCTTAGGTCAACTATGGCAATGTTTTGCAACAGAGAGAGAAGATTATGGGTGCTAGAGTGTCTGCTGGAAGACTTCATTCCAACATCCAAGGGCTAATAAATTGCGTTGTGTATAAAATAGTGTTTTTTGTAATTTAGTGTGTTATACAATAATAAAACACATGTAATATTCTTGTATATTTTGTAATTTAGTGTGTAATACAATAGTAAAATACACACAATAAAGTAAATTATATAGTGTATCTCTCTCACCTCACTTGTTAGGGGAGTGATATGGGGACCGATAATGAATTAATTTATTTTACCTACTCTTATATAGGAAATATTGTCCTGCAATTCGACATTACTTTGGCAATGGATTAGTGACAAGGCACCACTATATTATCAGCTGTGAACTTTTTAAATGTCCATTACATTTTTTAATTTTAAATTCAAGTTGACAACTCCACTTATGGCACTCTTGCTAATATGTGTTTACAATCTAAATAATAATTTGTTTATCCTCATTAGTGTCACGTACAACTTCAGACTGAAATATCTCGAAGACTATACAATGGAACTTTATAAATCCTTTTGATTTGAGTTTCTATAAGGTGAAATTAGAGTTTTTGTCTATTAAATCTATTTTAAATAACCGTTATAAAAAATTTCAAAAAAATCAAATATCGCAAAACTTTATAACCTTATTTGATAGATGGCACGATGTATATACCTGAGATGTTGGCTTTCTGGTAGATTAGGTTAGGTCTGATCTCTCAGATGATAATTATGACGAGAAATTTATCTCTCAGACGATTATTAATTATTACGAGAAATTTATCTCTCAGACGATAAATTTAATAGTTAAGAAGACGATTAGGTCTGATCTCTCAGACGATAATTATGACGAGAAATTTATCTCTCAGACAATTATTAATTATTACGAGAAATTTATCTCTCAGACGATAAATTTAATAGTTAAGAAGACTATATAACACTTAAGAGAGCAAAACAGCAATAAATTGTACAAACATATTTCATTTTATTTTAATATATGTTTTTTTTTAATTTAATCAACGACGTTTGTGACATCATGATGTTTCTCCCATGAGAAAATAAAACTGAATAATCCTTTTATAACCTGTACAGCCAGTGGATACTTTCAAATAACTTTAGGGAAATTCAGCAGCGATGAGTGAAGTAATCTTACAGCCAATGGATACTTTCAAATAATTTTAGGGAAATTTAGCGGTGATGAGTGAAATAGTTGGCAATCAATCAGTCGTATTGATACATCGTCTCCCCTTATCTATTTGCCATTGCATTTGCTTTTGTTGACAGCTCATTTCTATCTACGAAATATCAAAATACGCCATCCTTAAATTTTTATAAGAGATGTCTCAGTTGGTCAGGGAAACAATCTATAGTCACGTGTCAAAATTAGGTTCTATTTGGTGAAAACATTCGTGATGGACACAATATGCCAACGATAATTTCTCTGAATATCAAATAATACGTGTAGATTGATCATCGGTTAGTCCAGGAGTTGGCAAACTTTTTTTGTAAAGAGCCAAATAACAAATATTATAGTTTCCACGGCCAAGGGGTGCACATTATATTTCTGTAGATAGGCCTAGTTAAATAACAAATAAAAACTAAGTCTACTTTTCTCACTTTGACAAATGACCTGTTGGATATAGATATCACAGGTCATAAAACGAGAATGATACAGATTCAAGATAGAACAACATGAGAAGAATAGCGATACACGTGATTCTATAAACTCTGCCTAATTTGTAACTGCGACTGTGTACATTTGTATGCAGTCAGTTATAAATTAAGTAGAGTTTATGCTCTTGATGGGTCTGCAGTTACTTTGTAACAGCAGACCCACCAAGAGCGTGCAAATGAGAAGCTACAGGAGCGCCAGTCTTTCTCGAAACTCCGCAATTCAGCTGTTAGTCGTTGTTGTTGTTGCTGGGTAAAGATATAGAGGGCGTACTCATTGGCTTAACCCTTGAAAAATGAAGGATGAAGAGAGAGGAGTTCAGGAAAGTTAGGGAAAGGTTTAAAGTCCTGTCATGAGGAGTGTGACAGGTCACTAGGGAAAAGAGAGGCGGAGAGCAACAAAGACCCGACAGGATCCGAGATCTAGCATCAGAAATGAATTAAAACAAAAACAGATAAAAAACTTCCAGCTTGGAAGTGAACAAAAAAAAAAGAGAGAGAGAGCCCCAACCCCGTCCCTACTTTTCGAACCGTCAGTATAAATGCAGAGTCAAAGGTGGGATGACATCAACGGGTTTCCAATTGATCGTTATATTGTTTTTAGGGTGGAGATCTTTGATAGGAGAGTAATCTAAAGTAAATTTTTTGACCATGGCAATAAGTGTTTGGATATTCCTAGGTTCGGGTTGTTCATTTAGCTGAGAACGTAGATTAGAGCAGTTCAAGAAGTCATATTCCAAAAAAAATGATCTTATTTTGAGATGAATAGGAGTAATACAGGCCTCTGCCAGTAAGGCGCTAGTCGGTGCTGTTTTATATGATTTACAGATTGCAATAGCTGCCAGCCTTTGAACCTAAAGAAGTTTTCTCTTGTTATGGACCTTATGGGCGACCTCCCCCCAGATTGCAGCACCATAAGTAAGAATTGGGGCAATAGCAGCAGTGTACATTATTCTGTGTCATTGGATTGAAGCCCCAAGAGTTACCCGACACCGCTCTAAGGACATGAAAAACTTTCTTAGCCTTATCACAAATAAATTGAATATGGGGTGTCCAGTTAAGTCTTTGATCAAGCAAGATGCCCAAGTACTTTAATTTTTTAACAGATTTTATGTGATTGCCATTGATGTTAATAGTCAGGCTTCTCTTCAATGGGCCCTTTCTACCAATGACTAGACAAAAACATTTCTGGTAGTTAATTTTGAGTTTCTTGTTCTCTGCCCAATCAGCAATTTGTTGTAAAATATTGTTAATAATTACTTGTAAATAATCTGTTCTGACTTCTGACCAGGAGGACTGTCATCGGCGAATCCTTGAAGTTTAACTTCAAGAGGAACGTTAATAGCTTGATTGAGGAGATTGTTATATGTAATTTCCACAATGTTGGCCCCATACACAATCCCTGTGGACAACCTTTGCTATTGTTACAAGAGATTGTGCTGTTAAGAGTAACAAGCAGAGCAAGTCATTCAGGAAACTTTTAATAAGTCTGTAAAATTTCTTGGACATTTTTCTTCTTTGAGTGCTTTAAGGATAGAAGGATGCCAAATTCTATCGAATGCATCCTTGAAGTCTAAGCTCACTATTGCCGTATGTTTGTTGTTGTTTTGTTTCTCTGATAAAATTTAGAAGATTGTCGATTGCCATGATAGTGCTTCTATTTTTACGGAAGCCGAATTGGTTAATGTAGAAATTTTTGTCTTCCAAAAACCAGTTGATTTTTATTCAGAAGCTTGTCTAGTATTTTCCCTGAAATAGAAATCAGATTAATAGGTCTGTAGCTACTGGTTAGTTTTGGATCTCTGCCATTTTTAAGAATTAATTTAATAGATGCCTCTTTCCAAGGTTTTGGGAAGTATCCCATGTTCAAGCATTATAAAGTATTAAAAAGTAATACAAAGTATTATAAAGTAAAACAAAAGTGTTTGGGATAGTTTTGAAAGTCTTTTTACACATAATTCCCGTTATACCATCTATTCCGGGTGCTTTCCTAATATTAATTTCGTCAATCGCTCTTTTTACTTCCGCAAAAGAGAACAGTCCATCATCTTTGGAGTCCGGCAGAGTCTTGATGAATTCCCGGATTTCTCTCTGCTCTTCGGTGTCTGAATTGACGTCGTCCTGCTGGATAATATCCTCCAGAATTGTTTTGAGTGTTTCCTCAATATTTATGGAAAAGGTGTTGTCTTTTTTAATGATAGTCTGGAAGTCTGTTAATTTTTAGTTTTTCTCTGATTATTTTGTAAACATTTGACCAAGGTCTATCTCCACAGATTTCAGAGCAGTATTTTTTCCAAGCTTGGTTTCTGCTTTTGTTAATTAGTGGTTTATAATTGTTGAAAACTCTTAAGTATTTGTTTCTTTTAGTTTCTCTTCTCACAGGATCCGTTTCTTGTCGAAAAGCTTTCCTGAGTTTATTGATTTTATGCTTTTCATAATTAAGTTCGTTGTTCCACCGGGGTAGTTTCTTATTGTGGATTTTGTTAGTACTGGCTTTGGAATAAGCTGTCAGAATAATATTGTTTAGGTCCATTATGATCTTGTCTATATCCTTATCATTTTTGATGAATTCCAGTTGGAACAGGGTCCAATGTTGTTTTATATAGTCTTGAAAAATTTGCCAGTCAATCTGAGTATTAATTTTGTAGCTAGGATTTTTCCAAAAGTGGGAATTTGAGTAAAGGCTGGTTCATAGTTTGTAGGAACAGCAAAGGAAAAGGAAAGGAATGCCAAAGTTGTCTTCTGTGCAGTATTTCGCTCATTCCTTTTGACGTAGTTCCGTTCCTTCTACCTCAATCGGAAAAGTTGTTGGCACTTCTATTTTTCCTTCGTTGGTATCCCATAAGTCCACGCGTACAATTAGCGAATTCAATATGGCAGCCGACAAAGTTGAATTGTTAATCGAAGTAATTCAATGCTATCCATGGCTTTTTGACAAGAAAAGACCTGATTATAGGGATAATTTTCAAAAGAATGCTTGGGAGGCTATAAAGAAGGAATGTGAATTCGAATCAGGTATGTAGGACACTTGCACGTGCAATACATTTAGTGCAGAATTTTAGTATTTGAAAAACGATATATTATTTATATTAATATATATTTTTCAGTTGGCGAATGCATCAAAATGTGGAACTCATTAAGAGATAGATATATGAAAGAATGCAGGCTTTCAAAGCAAAAAAGTGGTTCTGCAGCCATCACATTAAATCGATGGAAATATTTTAATTTAATGAAGTTTTATGGAGATTTTTGCCAAACAAGGAAGGAAGAAAATCCATTTTATTTAAAAAATCAGAATAACTAATAGTTCATAAAAAAACCTATTTATAATGTTTAGTTCATGTATAGTTACTTAAATAATATTTAATATTTAGCTCTATAACTAATGTCCAAGAAACATCAAATTAAATTTTTAAATCATTAAATTATAAAATCATTCACCGATCACTGACATATTCTTTTATTGCTGGCGTAGCTGCAACGGGTTTACTAGTTATATTTAATGTATCATATATTTGTGTAGCATGTGTGAGGGTAAAAATTCTGTACCTTATAAATTTACATTTGTTTTGTAACTGATTGTATTGGACATAATGATGGTTCTGAAGGAAGATTGAAAATATCAACCAAATAAAATAGCTTCTACAGTCTGGAACTATTTTGTGAATTTACTATTTATATATTAATAGTACAGTGTAACCTGTCCCAAAGACCATCTATGTTCTGAGACCACCTCTGCTTAAGACCAGAACTCAGAATTGCCCTTTAAAATTCTGTACATAAAATCCTATAACCTGAGACCACCTGTATAACGGGACCAAGACCACTATTTTAAATAAACCATCAGCTTTCCATAGTACCTTATTAATGAGACCAGGTTTTTAAAATGACTAGAAATATTGCATAATTTAAATTATAAATCCCTCCCACATCTGTAAAACTGGCAATAACCCCTTTACATGGTTTTGCACATGTAGATGGACTTTCCTATCTTGAAGTCATATCGAAACTTGGCAGATCTCAATACTATAGTTTTAATGACGTCAAGAAAGTTCAATTTAATAAATGAATAGCTGATCTTCAATCAGTTTAAGTAGATATTCCATCCAATCTGTGTGGTTGGCATAACTCCATAGGCGAAATAAGTTCATGCTATATTTTTTCTAAGAGATGTCCTCAATAGTCGTTACATAAATCTGTAATCACGTGTCAAAATTAGACAGTTCTATTGGTAAAAATTCTCACAAAAATTATACGTCGTCATCATTCTCTGAGCAACAATGATAACCATGTGTAAATTGATCATCGCTAAGACTAACGGATAGTAATAAATAGGCAATTAAAATGCGTACTAGACACGAAAAATATAAAAATAAGTTGGATGCAAAACGATTTTGAAAATAAATAGGCAAGTAAAATGCGTACTAGACACGAAAAATATAAAAATAAGTTGGATGCAAAACGATTTTGAAACCAGAGAGATTATATTTTTATTTGTAAATACTCTCAAAGACCTCGCTGTTATTTTTCTATACTTATACATTACAAAAATATTAATTATATTTATTATCTGACAGATTTAGATACATAAAGAAAAAGTAAAAATGAAGAAATATTTTCAGTCATATTTGCATCACTATAATATTTCTTGGATGATAATTACACATTAATTCACAAAAACCTTTCATTTTAGTTTAACTGAATGGCTTTAGAACCAACATGTATTGATATCACACTTTTCAGCAAGAAAAATAACCAAATTTTCTGTTTCTAAACTATTCGGTCATTGGTCAGTAGATAGAATGTCTAATGACGTCAAGAAAGATTAAGTGGGAGTGGTGGTGGTGTGTCCCAAGGTACACTTTAAAATGAGCAGCGAAAAGCAGGGCCAATGAGAGGAGGGGATGATCGGGTAAAATTCCCAGCCCTGAGATTCAGAGGGACTTGGACATCATCCTATAATTTTTTTTTTTTTTATGTGATAATTAACTGTAGAAAGATGTGCTGAAAATTAAAGTCCGAAGCGGGACAATAAACTGCCCCCAACCTTATAACTTTAAAATTACTTGGGAGCCCATGTAAATTTTTCCCCGGGCCCAGCGACATCTCTCAATGCCTCTGGCAAAAAACTTTAGTCCTACTGGAATATCTAAATTCAATAGAAAATTCTGGAATTACTCCTAATTAATTGGATATAAAATACAGAATAATTGTAGTGTTGCTAAAAAAATAAGGCAACAGCAGATTGATTAGCCAACAGCGCTAAATTAATCGTTAGGAAAATAATTTGGAGGAGACCAATCAGTGTGTGTCAAGTTGGTTAACATGCTTTAATTCCCAGAATGACTCTTTTAAGTGATCATGAATTAAATTTTAATTTTACATAGTTCCTTCATCGAACTAGTAGACCTATCCAGGGTAATACCAGTGATAGAATATATAATGGAACCACTAGATGAAATGGAAAGAGAAAATTATAAGTGGAAAATGGTGAATCAGGCAAGAAAGAGAAATAACCAATTAAAAAGAAATGAAGAAAATAGAAAAGGCATGCATAACTAGGACTAAACAATGGATGAAAGAAGAAAAAATAATAATGACAAGGGAAGACAAAGAAAAAAGAATGGTACTAAGAGAGAGACTTATAATGAAATGCTAAATGAGAGCATAAAGGAGTCAAACTCAATTATCTTAACAGAGAACCCAATCCACTCCCTTACTGTGGCAACTAAAGTCTAAGAAAAAGAACGGATATCCAGGACTTCCTAAAATTCCAAAGAACATTGGCCTCAAATGCCCTAAAATTAAATAAACTAGCCAACTGGTGCTTGGAGCATCTAGGAGAATATAAATATTCTATAAAATCCTCCGAAGAATTTATAAAAAAACTCGGAGACAGAGATTTTGAAAAACTATATCCTCGATCCAAATAGCACCAACATGCATTGCTCTGTATAGATTCCTCCTCAGATATATCCCAGCAGAAGTGACAACAGCATCCACCCTAAGAGAAATAGTGCATCTGGTGTGTTATAATAGCATATATACTTTTAAAGGTAAGTACTACAAACAAACTATAGGGGGTTCCAATAGGTAGTCTAATGGGTGGTGTCCTCGCCAAAATACTCATAAGAATGGTGGAAGAAGATATAAGCCCATCCTTTAGAGCTTCGTTATACCTTTATATGAGATATGTAGACGACCTCTTTATAATATGAAAAAAATGAAGAGAGCGTAAGGGACCTCGAAAAGAGCTATGACTTACAGCGATAGGCTTGAAGCTGATTAAGGACCAGCTTTCAAATAAGAAAATTCATTATTTAGATGTAGAGATAACAATAGAGGAAGGCACATACAAAACCCAAGTGTATAGAAAACCAAATAACATTAATTATAAATATTACAGCACAAATTATAAGTTTAAATTATAATTGTTGACGTTTTATTCTGTTATTACATAAATATTTTCTTTGTAATATATAATATACAATGTTACAACTTTGATATTTAATTTTAAATGTATTCGTTTTAAAGATATTCTAAATGTATTCTTTTTCAGTTTTTTAAGTTTGTATAACATTCGAATATTTTATTTGTTTATGTATTATGCTGACGATGGCTTAATGAAGCTGAAAGATCTTCAGTTATAATAAAAAACGTTTCCACTTATAATTTGTGCTGTAATATTTATAATTGAACAAGAAGTGGGATGAATATATGCAAACCAAATAACATACTGGTCCTAATACCGAGATGGTCACAGGACACTGAAACATACAAGAAATCAGCAATTAGGGCCTTGTTTAAAAGAGCAATTACACACTTATCACATATGGGTATAAGAGGGACTGAATATGGAAAGACTGAAGAAATAGAATAAGGACATGGCTATACTAAGAAATATTTAAAAAAGATTAAGGAGCAAGTATTGAGAGAAATCTGGTCAACTCAGGGATCTTCTAACACTGGAAAGGAAAACCTAAAACGGCAGAATACACAGAAGTATGTCCAAATCCCATACCTAGCCTCTCAACTACCAATGATGAAATCTCTAGCTAAAAAAACAGAAACAACATTAGCCCTGAAGAGAAATCCCACACTATACGAGCAATTTAAAAATAATAAAGACAAATACAAACAAGGATATGACAGGGGTATATGTGATTCCAATAATGAATATAGATAAAAATCAGAAAGAAGAATATGTAGGGATGGCCACAAGATCTTTAGAAAGGAGACTACAGGAACATAAGATAAACATAAAAACAGCAAATACGAACACAGTGCTAAGTAAAAAAGTTTATGAAAAAAATATTGAAGTGAAATGGGAAGAAGCTAGGATTATAAAGACATGTAACACTAAAAACAAGGCTATTTATGTGAATATAACAGTTTGAAAAACTGCACCAAAGTGAATCAATAAAAATATAAAAGTATAACAGTGTGAAAAACCATATTATAGCAAAACAGTGTTAAACAGAGCAGTGTTAAGTGGGGTTTTACTGAACATGATTAACTGAAAAGTTTATTCAAGTGATGAAGAGTGCTGGGGACCATATGTGGCCCTCAACACTTGCAGACCTTGTGTCTGATTGCCCAATTTATATGATGATAATCTTTGTAATAAATTATGAAAATAAAATCATAATAATAACAAGTGTATTTATTGAGAATATCAATTATGTGAAAAATCATCAGCAAATTTATATATGTGAATCATTAACTTAATGGCAAATACAACTATTCTCAATATCTGGAATCAGTTGTCAGAAATTATTATATTTTATGAAATACAATCAATCCCCAATATTTTATGAAATACAATCAATCCCCAATAATATAATATTTTATAAAATACAATCAATCCCCAATTAATCACCTATACCATATGTGTTTTCGATAAACCACCACCATCTGTTTGGGGACGATTCTGATAGCTAATCAGGGTTGGCGGTTTATCGAAAACACATATGGTATAGAAATGAAAATGAACTCTGAATTTATTAAATTTAATAAAATTTAATAAATTCAGAGTTCATTTATACATATTCATTACATTTATATTTAACATTTCTAAAAAAACTATATTTTATAGTAATGGATGCCTGATGCATTTCAAATAACAGAGGAGCTTTTGAGAGTGCAGCATGGTGAAACATTAACAAAACTTCACATTTCTTGACTAGTCGCTATGGAAACGATCTGGTTCTTACGATCTTAAATTTTCTACAACATAGATGTGAAACAGGCTTAGAGAAACACATGATTAACCGTTAATTGCATCTCTCCCATCCACTGGTTACAAATGAATGCAGAGAACTTTTAATATATACAATACTGATGAACTTCAGGATGTAAGTCACATTACATGCCCCTAGAGTAGCGCTTCTCAAACTTTTTTCATTCACAACCCCATTTTTCATTACGAGATTTTTTGCGACCCCATTTTTAATTACGCATTTTGCGTGACCCTAGGTATTAAATATGAAATAAAACATACATGTACATAAATCATTTACACACTTATTAAGATGAACACAATCAACCAACTACACTGAAAATTCATATGCTGTCATATGTTAAATATTGGGCATTTGTGAAATTACATATAAACTGAAATTGAAGTGTTTGAATTTAATTTTTGTGACCCAGCATTTCGCTTTGCGACCTCATTTGGGGTTGCGACCCATAGTTTGAGAAACGCTGCCTTAGAGGATTGAGGACAAATAAAATACCAAAAGGAATATTTGTTTAGACATTTCTACTGGTGGATGGCGGGTCTTATCGGGGTTTGCCCATTACATTAACAAAGAGAAGATCCGTTCCACCAAATTTCTTGGCAGACAGCGAGGGTGGCAGCAAAACAGGGGCATCTTATTGGGGTTTGACTGTATAATAATTTATTAAATTTTTCTGCAATTTAAGTTTACAAATAAAATTATTTTATATAGTACAGATTTTCTTTCTTTCTGACAATTTTTCCTTATATTAATGAATTATTATTAATGTAATTCTTTTTTCAACATAAGTAGCAGAAAAAATAGTTCTGCATAAAAAACTATTTTAAACAGTAATATTTTCAACTTCCATATTTAGGATCTTATTCATTAAAAACTGTTTTAATGTCTAATTAATAATTATGATGATAATTGTAATTTTAAAAATTTTGTTATGAATATTAAAGCAGAATTTATTATAATCAACCATTATATTTTGAATACTTTGTTTAAATGACAGACTATATTCTAATTTTTCTATAAAATTCCTCAACATATTGCATTTACATATAAAAATTAAATAAGAAACTAATAACCAAAAAATAAAATGTTTCAAAGATTCAACAGTTAGTAAATTTCATTTCTTTTATATAAAATCATGATATATAGGTTGACTATCAAAAATCCGGCAACCTCGGGACGTGAGGATTGATGGATTTTCGAAAATTCTGGATTTTTGATGTATATATATGCTGTATATATTTAACAGAAAAAGACTACTTGTACAGTACTTTACAGAAATAAAATTAAACACTAAATGAAAAAAAAATAAAATTTTATTGTTAAATAACTAAATAAAAGACTGTAGTTCTACAGAATTTTAATTTCAACTAAATAAAATAGTTACTCAGAATTTTAATTCTACCAAATATAATAATTCAATAGAATATTAATCGCAGAATTTTAATTCAACTAAATATAATAATTCTATAATTTTAATTCATTACAGTATCCTCGAAAAAAGTTAAAAGATTTTATATAATGCCAATAAGCAAAAAGAATGCCAAAATATTAAAAAAAAAATTCTAACACCAACTATGTCTAAAAAAAGCTAAAAAGAGCTCATTTGACATCAAAAAAGCCAATCTGGCAATCTGGCCCAAGCAGAATCAGATGCTTGTTCTGGCAAGCATGACCAAGCATCTGATTCTGGAGTACTTTCAAAACATAAACAGTGCCTCCAGAAAACAATGGCATGCCAATACGATAAATTTAAAAATGCGCTCTGACATTTATGCCGGAAAACTGACGGAACCAGAATATTGATTGTTGGATTTTTGATAGTCAACCTGTACTTACTATTTAACAGGACTTAATGCAGAAATTTTATTTTACTTTAGAATGTTTTCAACCTAGAGGAAGGTAGCTCAATCTCAGTACAAAACCAATTAAGAATAAAAAGTCTTTTAACTAGAATGACAACAGTTCTACTCTAGACAACTTTTCTGAATTTCGAACTTATTATATATTGTTATATGCATATTTATACAGATATTTTTTAAAACTATTATTTTAAGTTTAGGTAATACTTTAGTTACATTTTTATACATATTTCATTATGTAAACATTGAACCATAATACAAATTAAGACACGTTAATCATGACTAACACAGCACACATCAAAAGTGGAAATAAACTTTAATAGAATTGAAGAACTTTTGGTTTTACTAAGCCATCCTCAGCAAACTACAAATAACATATGAATAATAGAATGTTATTCGAATGCAAAAAACTTAATAAGAATACAATTTAAAATTAAATATGATATCATAATATTGTAGAAAAGTATTTTTTTGCATTTGAATAACATTCTATTATTCATACGTTATTTGCAGTTTGTTGAGGATGGCTTAATAAAGCCAAAAGTTCTTCAATTCTATTAAAGTTTATTTCCACTTTTGATATGTGCTATATTTTTCATGATTAAGTAAGAAGTGGGATGAAGTTATGCAAAGACACATTATTATTTTTCTTCAGTTCTATTGCTATATTATATGTTTATTAAACAAATAAAATCAATAAGCATCAAATTTCATATGGAAAAATAGTTTATTATAGCTTTGTGAAGAACTTTTGACTTAAAGAAGTCATCTTCAACACTTACAAAAGAACAGAATACTTCACATTTTCGAACAAGAAGCATAGAACACATCATAAATTTAAATATTTATAAAATTACGAAGAAATTAATTAATAATGAGAAACTTCCACTTGATAACACAGAATAATAATTCAAAACTAGCACTACTTAACAGTGGAAAAACGGATACCTCAGCAAAGCGCTTTCGACTTTATTAAGTCATCTTCAGCTTACAAATCAAATGTATAACATTTTAGAACATAAGAACAATATATAAAAAGATTTAAAATTCAAGAATGGAAAACTTAGGTAATACATTAAAGTACAACTTTACACATACATAAAAATAAATAATTGAAAAGGAATACATATAAATTAAGAAAAATATGCTACATATAATAATTATAAATACAAAGATTGTGGATACGGTAGCTAGTTAGATTTTACAAAAACCATTGTGCTGGTATATTGACCGGTTGATTATCACTGATGACGTAGATTTTCTTTCTAAATGCTGAGATAACCACGGCTTCTGCTGTCTTAATGTCTTCTGCTTTATCGTACTGTCTAACTAATCTAACTACACCTGATTGACTCCAACTGATGTCAAGGTCATATTCGTAAAAATGTTTGGCTAGGGCAATGGAGAAGGAGGCATTTCATATATCATTTTGATATTCTTTTAACCTGGTTGCAAGAGATCTGGTTGTGCTGCCCACATATACTTCATGCCTATTACAGTCATTATTGTAAATAGGGATAACATATGTACCTGCTCATATAGAAGATGGTAAAGGCGGTTTAATGTTCTTTAAGGCATGAAAGGTAGTGTTTAAACGAGCAAAGGGTAAAGATTTATTATGCTTCCTTAAAGCATTGCTTATGGGTCACAAGCCACTTGGTGTGGAACAGGGTGTAGAAAGGAGAGATTATACTGTTGCAAGGTATCCCTAGAAATAGTATTACTGTGTGTATTACACAAAACGGATTTGTTAATATTACAAAAAAAAAACTTTCATCATACCCATGTTGAATGGCTTGGCTAAAGATAGTATTGTACTCAATCTGTTTACTAGAGTCATCAGAACAATGCGTTTATATTCTTTGTAAAAGAAAGCGGATAGCGGCAACTTTATAGATAAATGGGTCCTTAGACCATCTTGGAATAAATAAAGGTGCGTAAGTAGGTTTTCTGAAGACAGAAGTATGGAAGCACTTACTAGAAAGAGTAATGTCAACGTCCAAGAAATGTACATTGGTAGCAGACTGCTGTTCTAAATTGATGTCCAGCCCAAGGGAATCATTCTTAAAAAGGGCCATAATAGAGCTTATGTCAGTGGAACTATCACAAATGATCACATGACATCAATTGGAGTCAATCAGGTGTAGTTAGACAGTATGATAAAGCAGAAGACATTAAGACAGCAGAAGCCGTGGTTATCGCAACATTTAGAAAGAAAATCTACATCATCAGTGATAATCAACCGGTCAATATACCAGCACAATGGTTTTTGTAAAATCTAACTAGCTACCGTATCCACAATCTTTGTATTAATAATTATTTTTATTATATGTAGCATATTTTTCTTAATTTATATGTATTCCATTTCAATTATTTATTTTTATCTGTGTAAAGTTGTATTTTAACATATTACCTAAGTTTTCCATTCTTGAATTTTAAATCTTTTTATATATTGTTCTTATGTTCTAAAATGTTATACATTTGATTTGTAAGCTGAAGATGACTTAATAAAATCAAAAGTGCTTCGCTGATGTATCCATTTTTTCCACTGTTAAGTAATGCTAGTTTTGACTTATAATTCTGGAATTAATTAAAATTATCAAATTTAAATGAATACAAACAATAATATTTAATTAATTATAAATTGTCAACTGCAGCTAATAAAATGATGGTAATTCTAATATTATACTTTGTTATATACCGAGATCATACTAACCATTTGTGGCAGCATGTTAATAGGAGGATTCTCATTTATGACATAGGACTCTTTTTTAAATTTTCAATAATAATGGCTCCTGCCATTTTAATATCATCTGCCTTATCTACTATTCTGATTACTTGTGCCTGATTCCATTCAATGTTGACATTATATTGATAAAAATGTTCGACAAGTGCTGTGTTAAAAACTGCTTTTCTATATTGCACTTGTGTTTCCTTAATCTAATGTCCAGGCTTCTTACTGTACTTCTTCATATAGCTCATGCCTATCTAAGTCTATTATAGATAGGAATGTTGTAAATGCCAGCTTGTTGGAATGGTGGTTTAATATTTTTCAAACTATGAATAGTAGTATGTAGTCTACTGCATGGAAGAACTTTGTTAGCCTTTCCTAAAGCCTTGCTTAGGGTTCAATCCCTTTATGATAGTTAATAGGATGTCTGTTGCTGTGACTTTGTGGAGATGGTAGAAGTAGTTTCTTCATATCTATCAATGGGTTTGATGATGTTTCTTATGAATCATAAAAGGATTGAGTCCTTAAGCAGGCATTACAAAGAGCTAACAAAGTTCTACCACACAGGAGACTACATACTACTTTTCATAATTTTTTTTGAAAAACATTAAATTGCCAATACCACCATTCCAACAAGCTGGCATTTATATCATTTCTATCTATAATAAAGACTTAGATAGGCATGAGATATTTGAAGAAGTACAGTAAGAAGACTGGACACCAGATTAAGAGAACACAAGCGCAATATAGAAAGGCAGCCTTTAACATAGCACTCGTTGAACATTTTTATCAATATGATGTCAACATTGAATGGAGTCAGGCACGAGTAGTCAGAATAGTAGATAAGGCAGATGATATTAGAATGACAGGAGCCATTATTATTGAAAATTTAATAAGAAGTCCTATGTCATAAATGAAAATCCTCCTATTAATATGCTGCCACAAATGGTTAGTATGATCTTGGTATATAATGAAGTATAATTAGACTATTAATTCTAATATATATTAATATTTAATAAATATTAATAATAATTTTTCTAAATTATTTATTAATTCTAATATTAGAATTACCATCATTTTATTAGCTGCAGTTGATAATTTATAATTAATTAAATATTATTGTTTGTATTCATTTAAGTTTGATAATTTTAATTAATTAATTCCTTCGTAATTTTATAAATATTTAAATTTATGATGTATTCTATGCTTCTTGTTCGAAAATGTTAAGTATTCTGTTCTTTTGTAAGTATTGAAGATGATTTCTTTAAGTCAAAAGTTCTTCACAAAGCTATAATAAACTATTTTTCCATATGAAATTTGGTGCTTATTGATTTTATTTGTTTACCACAAGTGGAAGTTTACACACAAGAATATGTTTATTATTATACAATCCCTTCAAGTGCCTTTTATATTATTTCATATTTGAATGCTGAACTATTAAATGACCTATCTACAGGTTAAAAACATTCCAAAATAAAATTTCTGTTTAAGTACTGTTAAATAGCAATTTTACTTAAAGAAGCAGAAGGAAATTAATTTTATGTGTACAATAATATACTTTTCTAAAATTATTTTAATGATTGTTGTTTATATATATAAATATCTTTTTTATATATTTTAATAAAAATTACTTCTATCATAACTTGTTTTATGATATAAACAATCACTATATAATTGAGATTGCATTTATAGAATTATGGTATTACCAAAAGTTTTTAATAAAACAAATACATACATGCACACACACGCACTCAATCGGAAATGCATATAACAAATAGAGAAAAGAATTTTATATTGAAAAAAATTTTTTCACATAAACATAGTCTTAACCAATTCATTGCAGACTTATGTCAATATTAAAAAGATATGAGACATTGATGTTTAAATGAGCAAACATCCATTCATTCATTTAGTAGGTATATACAATTGTATTGTAGTTTTCATTGTTCAGTGGATATTCCCAATAATACAACATGCAGGATGACCTATGGCATGCTACTGCAATAGTCAAAATAATCATTCATAATATGCCTGTCATTTTTCAGCTAATCAAGAATTCATAGTGCAATAAGGCTGATTATCTTGAACTTAGAATCACTTTGCATATCTTCTGCAAAATATGTTTGATTATATGGCATTAAATTACAACAAAGTTATATCAAAGATATAACTTAAGAAAGAAGTACAGAGATTAGTTTTGCATTTTCTTTATTACATATCTGTAATTCTATATCATTTGCTATATCTCCTTAATGTAGTAGTTAAGACTGTATGTTTATATAAAAAAAGTCGCTTGTATTTAACAATAGAATATCATACACCTATTTATTGTATGGAATTCAGATACACCTTGTATATTACACAAACAGAAATATTTCAAGATACAATATATTTTTATGGTTTATGATTTTAATCATTAAAAATATTTTTATTGTGGATATGTCTAATTAATAATAAAAAAAGTGTGGAGAAAAATGTTTCACTTTATTAAATAATTATCAAAATTCTATTTAGTAATTGATTATTTGAGAGGTGGAGCTAGGGTTCCCTGGGCCCAGAAATTTATTATTTGTTAGGTATATTAATGTTCATGTGGAATATTTGTTATCTGTAAACTTTTTTAAACATGATGTTTTTTATTTTATTATTTTTGTATTAAAAACTGTTATTTGTTATACTGGGCCCAGATAAGTTGAATTTTTCATCACCCGGTAGCTCCAGCCCCTGTAAAAAAAATAGAAGACTTTAGAATATGTTTAATACAAATAATAAGTATTCAAATTATATTAGTATTACAGAAAAATATAAAAATTATTATACCAAAATTGAATTTTACAACAAAATTTGAAGTAAAAGACATCTAAATTATTTTTTATATATTTCTTAATACATATATTAAAAAATCTCTATTTAACATTAAAGCTTTAAATATTACAGAAAAATAATTACTACATGTTTGAAAACAGGTCCTTTATTCACTGGAAAAAAAAAATTAAATCTCAAAAAGTATTAAAACTATTAAATTGAAATCAGTTATACTTTATGCAGAACTTTTCAATATTTTTTAAAATAATTTTGATATTAATATATATTATACATTGTGTGTATGTGTATATGTATGTATGTATGTATGTGTGTATGTATGTATGTGTGTATGTATGTATGTATGTATGTATGTATGTGTATGTATGTGTGTATGTGTGTGTGTGTGTGTTTGTGTTTGTGTGTATGCTTCTGTGTATTATATATATATATATAAAATATATACACATACATATTGCATTTCGTATATATATATATAATGCATTAGTTTCTGGATATATATCAGTGATTTTCTTTCTTATATATAAAAGTAAAAAACTTCTCAATAAAAATTTATAATGATGCTTATATATTAAAATAATTTGCAAAATTTTGAACTAAAAATAAAATCCAGAATTATTTTCCAATTAACTTTTTATTCACAATATTGTTTTTAGTCTGATAATTTATATTTGTTATCCTAATAATATACAGCCTCTTCCAGACATATAATATATTAATTATGTAAATTTGATATTACATAAAAGTTTTATTTTTATTTTCAGATATAGAGTATAAACTACTACTGTATTGGTATGTTACAAGTTTGAACATGTTAGTTTACATTATTGAAATATCATATTACTTATGTTTTTGTATATTGTTTGTTGATCTCAAGTATTGCATTACTGGTACAATATCAATCTAAGTGGTATTTCCTCTCTTTCAGTAAAGGAATAGGGCACCATAATGTTATAGAGGTGCAGTCATTGTAGTCACATAACCCTAGGAATTTTTAATCCGAATTTTTGTTAAAAAATTATTTTTCTGATTTACATAAAATTTGGTTTGTATAAATTTCCAAAAAAACAGTCCTTATATAAGTCATAGTGGCTGTATTTCTCAAGTTTTTCTTTAAAATTAACATTCAATTACTTCAGTGTTGATTTTTCTTTAATAAGAAAAAACAATAATAATAATTAGTAAAACAAAATCTCAACAAGATTATTGGATCTTTAAAAGAAAAATATTAAAGGCCCAACAAGCTCATCAATATTTGTTTTATTTTTACTAAGAAACTAGTAATTAATTTAATAATATAAATTTTCCAGTAATTATCCATAATATATATAAAGGATATTTTTATTGTTGATGAAAAAGTTTTAACATTGTTTTAGTTTTATATTTAAAAAAAAAATAACAGATGCTATCCTTACATAATGCAATTATAATTTAAAATGTCAAAAAATTAGATATATAAGCAATAATATTGATAATTAGCCTAAATCCTGAAAGTTTTTATATTGTGAAACATTAAATATATATAATTTAAAAAATCTTAAAGAAATTAAGTTTTCAATTTTATTTATTCTTATATTCTTCATTATTAATCTATAATTGAATAATGAGCTAAATGCTATAGCAAATTTTGGTTTTCTGCTTATTGCAATGAAATAGAAAAAAAACAAAATTTAAATTTAAAATTATATGTGATTCGATGAAGGTGTAGTTTTTGTAAAATACACAAAAACCGATTTAAAATATATACTGTATTTTGATTCAGCCACACCTGATCAGGTAGATATTCTGCCAACTATTGTACACAGATCGGTCGCCATCTGGTGGTGTGACGTCAATACTTTTCCCACAATTCCATTTAGGAAAATCGCTCCATTTCAAGATGGCTACTTGATCCGTGGCAGTTGTTCGATGTGGTCCCTGTGTTATTGTGACTGCAAATAGCAACTATAAAATTATTTCAGTGAGCGAAAGAAATTGTTGGAAAGCCTTAGTGTCAATCGGCGGATATAAGAGTGCAGAGCCTACCTTAATATTCGATGGTGGCTCTTCGAATGTAAGGAGCATGTACCGATCCCCCCGACTTGCCGAATCTCTTTGTCTGATCTGTAAATAAAAAAAAAGAAATTAACTTTTTGATCGTGGTGTAACAAAAATGTGGAAGATTCATCGGTAAACAGCGTCATTACCTTGATGAATTTTTCAACCGCGTCTTTAGCTACATCCAACAATGTTGGCCTAGCACCTAAGTATGTGCGTTGATTCATTGATGCACTTGTGTCTACGAGGAATAATATAATCGTCATGATGGCAGCGTTACATGTATCTAAACATCGGAGCTGTCTATTTTGCTCACTCGGCGTCCACCACCTTCCCCCTTCCTTTCTGACATGGCGACTCGGCAGACGATCGCTGCAACTTACCAGGCAATACCACGTGACTAGCCTTTCTATAACGGCATTGCCCATTGGGTTATTTAAGAACGATTCGAATTACGTAATTCTACATGTCATAGAAATTCTCTATTCCCATTGGACAATGGCGAATGGAAGGCGAGATATCTAGTGATTATTGGTAGTGGAAGTATGAGAGACGCTAGATATGATGGCCGTTATTTGTCGGCGTTGTCACGTGATAGAAGTAATCGTCGTTTTAATTCGCTACTCCAATCGACGTTTTTGGATATTAATGCCTCTATTGCTTATCGTTTGTTGCTCGATGTTTATGTCTTTGGGAAAAGATTTGGGTCGGAATATGTTTCTGTTGCGGTTGGAAATTGCGTTTATAGCTGTTGGAACAGGGAGGATATATAATTCAGTTTTTATCTCTATTCAAAAGCCATTGTAAGTTGCTAAAATTGCTGAAAAATATGAAATTAAAGCAACAAAGAATTCAGTTGGGTTCCAGATATGGTTTATACTTTAAATTAATTATAGTTATGGTTTAATTAATTCGTAATATCTAAAATACACATATCTAGTACAGTATAATGAAGTTCCGTTTTATTGCTTTATTGTATACTTCACAGTTACTTATTTTCAGGTTATTAATTTGAATAAGTAAAATAAGTATGAAGTTGATAAACTGATTTAATGTTGACAACTGCTTCGATTTTTCAATTCTAATTATATTAATTAATTAATGTACTGTATTTATTTAGTAGTAAAAAATGCCTCAGTTCTCGTATTCAATTTATTTTAATATAATGCATCGTTTCATTAAATACAGATATTTTTTTTTTTTTTTTAATGTTCCTATAAATGTGGACTTTTAAAACAGTTTTGTAAGAATTTCATAAATAGTACACTAATTATAGTTAAATTTATCAACATAATTAATTGAATATTTTTCAGAATAATAATTTGATGAATGATATAAAGTTTGTACAATTTATGCTTGAAGCTATTAGAAGTAAATTCAATATAGTATATAATTCTGATTCTACTAATAAGTAAGATGACTGTTTTTTTGATAAGCATAAACTATTAAAATTGTGCCATTAGAATTTCTATTAAAATAATTGGAAAAATTGCATCCAACTTGACAATTTTTCTAATTAGAATTTTGTAAATGTCTATGCATGTTGATTAAAACTGAGTGCATAAATTATTGTAGAATTTGTGCTTAAAGCAATAAGCTGTTGTTGAATTATAGTTTTGGAATATATACCATAGTGAAAGTTTTCTTTGGAATGAGAAAAAAAATTTGAAATTTTATATACAGTATTGCATAGGATATTATGACAATAATAAAAGATCATATAGGCTAAACTGAAATATGTTTTAAGGAATTATGTGTAAGAGCTTAAAGCAATAACATTTAATACAATATCATATAATGCCTTTGACTTTTTTTTTTTTTTCAATGCAGTGTTTCACCTGAATTTCAAAATACAACTAATTTTTTTTTATTAATAAAGAGATCAATTAGCTACTCTTACATAAATATAGATATATTTTGTAATATACTTCCAGAGAAATTTTATATAAATAAAAATCATATTAGTCAAGCATAAATTTCCAATAAAATATGTTATATTGGAAGTCTCAGATTCAGGTGATAAATTCTTTAAGCCTCATATAATGAAGGCTTCCTTTTGTCTTGCATAGTGACAATTTATCCATTATTTAAATTAGAATACAGAATACTTAGAATTATGATAAAACATTAAATTAATCATTTAGTTTGATAGTGGAGTTAGGTGAAAATGCATTTTGTAATTTTCAAATTAAGAAAAAAACTTGTCAGATCAACTATAGCAAGCATAACAGCAATAGAATTTAAAAAAAAAAAAAAAATTTAATCTCCAAATTAAAGAGACTGCTAAAGAATCTATTGATATTTACATTTGTTTATATAAGATAAACTTACATAATGCATGAATAATTTAATAATACAGCAACATGTATAAAATGGAAAACATCAAAATACAATGATTTTCTATAAGTTTATTAGAGAAGATCACAGTCATGTAGTCCAAGTTAAGCTGGTTTATAAAGTATATGTTCTGTTTTTAAACTGATGCATTATTGACAATATTAAAGATGCATCATGTTAAACTAGAACTAAACTATTTCTGGGTCAAACTCTGTCACTGATAACTATAATAATGGATAACTCTTGTCATTAGAAGCTTCAAAACTAAATTACTAACTACTTATCTGTCTACTATAATACAGTAATCAATTTCACATAAACTAAAAACTGCTTGCTTATACTACATATAAAGTTCATTAATCCACAAAGCACTATTAGCAGTTAAATAAATAACTTTTTAAGTATAGTTTAAATAAAAACAACATAAAAACGTTTTTGGTATACCATCATCAGTTACATCGCATGTCAGATTGGAACGTGTTTACAATATGGGATTCTAGAACAATAGAATGTTTTAAAATTTTATATTGGCCAAAAAAACAAAATAAAATATAATAATAATACACCAATAATATAATAATACAGTATTATATTTTTGGTGTTGAAATAATTTTTACTTCTTTATGTAATACATTATGAATACATAATGTATAATATATAAATCTTCAAATTATAAACATATAAAAAAAGTAAAATAATTTGACAATTTTAATACCAGAAAACTGTATTCTTGCAAATTAGACTACATTATCATACATATAAGTACAGTATTTATTATTATTATTATTATTATTATTATTATTATTATTATTATTATGGGGTGATCTATGTATAGAAATCAGTGTACAGATCACAAACTACTATATAAATAAACACATGCGCATTCACGAAAGCGTTCAAGAATCAGTACAAACATGTTTGATGGAATAAAACTTATTAACAGAATAAAGCGACCTAATATACCGGATGTTTTTCTTGAAACCGAACACACTGATTTTTGGCATGGAGCCAATTCTGATGCATTTATCACGTCAGGAATCGCTCGCTACGAAAATTTATTTTATATTTTTAATTCTAACGGCCCTGCGTTTGAACGTATTGGCCGTTTTCAACGGATTCAAATCGGTGAAGGTTTTCAGCAGTTACGCCCGTGCGAAGAGTCGGACGACCCTAAGACCGGGAGATGGTCACAAGCGGCCGACGGATCAGCGGTTAAGAGGATAAAGGCTGTATTCCACTTGTCTACTTTCGGCGGTAGCGGCCAGCGACAGCGGCCGTTGCTATGGAAACAATCCCACAATCCATCGCTTCAGCGATGCGCCGCTAGATTTCAACATGTTGAAAATTTGACGCTATCGTTTAACTTTGCCGCTTTCAATATCCAATGAAAAGATAGTATTTGTATGACGATGGCTATGGTTATGTAC
>AYEL01073520.1:0-22279 GCA_000484575.1 Olivierus martensii
TGCGTGTGTGTTCGTGAACCGAAGCATCGTTCGTAAAGCGAAGCAAAATTTGTTCGCAAATGGTGTTCGTAGACCGATTTGTTCGTGATCCGAGGTACCACTGTATATATATATATAGTTAGTATATATTGTTATTACTAATCAAATCTAATTAATTTTTTAGAATATAATTTTTGGATTCCAAAATTATTTTTTCTTTTATTACATAAAATTACTTACAATTAGAATTTCTAAAATTTTATTTCATTTATTTACCAATGTAGATAATTTTCTTATAATTTTGTTTCCTTTTATTTTCTTTATCATTTTTGACTTTACAATATAGTAATTATTAAGCAGAATATTTGAAATTAATCTGGAATAATACTGTATTAAACAACTATCCAATTACTACAATCACATATGATTTATTCATAAAAATAACATTCTAATTTTTCCATACTTAATTTAATAACTATTAGTAATTAAATTAAGTATGATTTTGCTGAGACAAGAATTTTTGTTCATATGCTCTGAAATTAACATCTGAAATACAGAAATGGAGGTTGTGACAACTACAGATTGACTATCAAAAATCCGGCAATCAATATTCTGGTTCCATCAGTTTTCTGGCATGAATTTCAGAGCGCATTTTTAAATTGCATTGGTGCGCCATTGTTTTCTGGAGGCACTGTTCATGTTTTGACAGGCCTGTACTCCATATTTGGATGTTTGATCATGCTTACAACTAGGGTTGTCAGATTGGCTTTTTTTAGACATGGTTAACGTTATAAATTTTTTTTTAACATTTTGAGAGTTTTTTTTTGGCTATTTTTGTTTATTGGCATTATATAAAATCTTTTAACTTTTTCGAGGATACAGTAATGAATTAAAATTCTGTAGAACTATTTTATTTTAGTTGAATTAACATTCTGTTACAGTCTTACATTTAGTTATTGAACAATAAAATTTTATTTACTTTTCATTTAGTGTTTAATTTTATTTCTTTAAAGCATTGTACAAGTAATCTTTTTCTGTTAAATATATACAGCATATATATATGCATCAAAAATCTGGAATTTTCGAAAATCCGGCAATCCTCAGATCCCGAGGTTGCCGGATTTTTGATGATCAACCTGTATTTTGTTTCATCAATTTTTAATTATTACCATTATCCTGTTTCTGAATAACTGTTCAAGAATTTGATATTCTGTTAAAAAAAGTTAAAATGAAATCTTCTTACTAAGAAATTTCACTTGATGTGTACTATTTTCAAATTCTTTTTCATGTTTTTTGATTATTTCAATCAATCTTTTAGAGTTTTTTTAAAGGAAATTTTACTGAAAGATATGATAGTTAATTAGGACATCACAGAAAAAGCATAATTTTGTTAAAGTTGGTGCATTTCTTGGTAGAGAAAGAATGCTATCATTATCTTAAGTAATTCAGTGATTGTATATATCAAATCTTTCAACAATATGTTCACCCAAGTAAATAAGCATATGTGTACATTAAAGTTTATATATCTCACCCATCTTTAGCATAATTGTGCATCCTTTGGAAATTTCAATGTCAAAACTTGTTTACAAATCCAATTATGATAAGAATGGCATCCAACAAAACAGAACACATTCTTTCATTTCATATTAAACTTTCATTCAGACTGCCAAGAGCGTTGAAAGCGTTTCTGAATAAAAATCTTTTGACTGCAAAAGGGCTATTGTGTAGTTTTAAATCTTTCATTTCATTAAACTTAATGCAATATTAGAAAAACATATTGCTATTATAACTTGAAATACATTAATTAAAATCAGAAAACATGGTGAATTTGGTATTAAATGACAAATGAAACCAGATTAGCAAAAAACAAAATTATTAAATTTTAGTTCAGTCTCTGATTATGACATCAGATTACAGGAACAGATTCTTGAAGTAGGCCTGTACTTTAGCTGCTCTTGGATTGATCTGAGTCCCAGAATTAGCTGCACTTGGAAAAAAACTTGTAAAAATTTTGAGAATATCTAGATAGATGACATCATGGAACTGATAAATCCTAATAAAGACTCTTTCAACAGCAGATTTATTTGAATTAGAAAAAAATCAATACTTCAAAAAAGTTGAAGAGAATGACAAGGTGTAATATATCCCAGAGCTTTTGATCAATTCAAACTTAAAAAAATGGAACTGCAAAAGTTCAGAACAAAGCAATAATGTTTGATGAGAGCATCACCTTTCTTTATAATCTAAATATGAATTATGAGTAGAATTTTAATGAGGAGAAAAATTAACAATATAATTAGTCTTTATAACCTTATTTTGACAGAAAAATTAAAAAAGTAGTCAAATATTTCTCAAATTCTTCAAGAAAACTAGTTATAATTCTTTAGAATTATCAAGTCAAACTTCTTCAGAGAATCCTCAACTAGACAGTTCAGATGGATGAAATTTGATTATAATAAAATTAAGATAAAAAAAAATTTAGTGTGATTAATCTATCTAATTCGAATAAAGATTATCAATTCTTATAAAATAACTGCGTATTCTAAAGATGCTTAAATTGTATTATTTTTCTTTCTTAATTTTATGATCTATTAACATTATATATAAAGATTTTTATGTAACTATGAGTAGAAATGATATCAATAATCTGGTTTATAACTTCTTGTAATGCACAGATTTTTAGAACTTAACCTATAAACTACAAGTTATTCCAATCCCCATTCACATAACAATTCAGAATGACAGAAACTTCACATTAATGAAAAGCTGAGTATATTTTAACATAAATTTTAATTTTTAAAATTTGTATTAGTTTTATAGCATATTTAATTCTAAACAGAGTAATAATAATGAAATTTATATTTAATAATAAATCTTTATTAATATTATATTTTAAATAATTTAAAATTTAGATATTAAATTCTTTCTTTTTCCCCTCTGAGAACTTCTCCCCTCGCAATAACAATGAGACGACCCAACTCTTGGCCAAGTTACAGTGGTTCGACTATACAAGAACATTGAAACAATTTCAAAGTGTCAGATATGCAAGTGTTCCATAAGTTACAAACTTTTGTACATAGGGAATATTTTAGTTTAAAATTTTAGAAAATTACAAAAATTATGCAAGAATTTTAAGCATTATAAGAGTGAAATGATTTAGCTACAACTGTAACTTAAAACTATATAATTTTTTAATGTGTTACTTCAGTATTTCAAGATTCCAAAGATTCTATCAAAAATTCTCTCATTATAATTGGAAATTTATATTTAAATTTCTGAAATAAGAAACTTCCAATTGGTTCAGTTAAAATAAACAACTAATATATAATATACAGTATTTTAAATGTCTCTAAGTTCAGCATAAGAATAGTTTTTGTTATGAGCAAAATCTACGATCATGTTATGTTCATAACTTAAGGAACACTTTACTTTTTATGTATATTTTATATTTTCTTTTCATGTGCTTAATATTTTTGACTGAAAGATATAATTTTGCAGCAATATTTAGAAACTATTTTAAAGAGAGATGAAAAATTAATTAAATTTTGTGGAGATTTAAAAGTTTTTATTGATATCACACCAAATAAAAATCTTCCTGAATTTGAAGTGGACTCTGCTCTTCAGCAAATAAGTTTAAAAATTAAAGATGAACAAGATCAATTACAGTCTATTAAAGTAAGAAATATTAATTTATCTGAATTACTTTGATATTTTTTATGTTATATCTAAGAAGTGATTCTTTACCTGCTTACTATTAAATTTCTATTTTATTATTATTATTTTATTAATAGTTACTTCCATATTTTTGACAGATAAGATTGTCAAAGATTTTAATAAATAAATAAATTTTATTTTCTGTTATTAAATAAAAATGATATGTGTGCAATTTAAAAATACTGATTATTAAGTCAATATCTGTATCACTAATGAATGCTATATATTTAGAAATATAATATTTTTTATATTGTAATTATTTTCATAATGAATTCTGCAATATTAATATTTGTTTTGTTTCTTTTATTTTTTTATATCATTACATATTAATTCTTATCTTCTATTCATTTGGTTAAGTATATTTTTTCCTTGTTTTTAATATACAGCCACACCCTGACTTACATAATCTTTAACTTATGTAAATTCAACTTTCATAATTAAAGATAATTTTTAAAAATATATAGCATAAATTGCTACTGTATTTGTAAATTACAATCCAAATATGTTTGTTTACAAAATTTAAGCTCATGTTACTTTATTTATTTATGTTTTGTGTATTGTTTGTTGATTTTAAATATCATATTACTATTATTATATAATTCTCTGTGGCATTTTTATTTTCTGTCAAGGAGCAATATAGTGTCATAATGTTGTATAGGTGCAGTCATTGTAGTCATTTAGCTTCAGTAATTTTTAATATAGAATTTTTGCTAAAAAAATTATTTTTCTACTCTTATGTAAAATCCAACTTGAATAAAATTGCAAAATATGCAACTTTTATATAAGTTGGGGAATGGCTGTATATTCTTCATTATAGACATGCTTTTTTTCTGCTTTAATTATCCATTTAATCTCATTGTTCATGCCTTAATTAATATTAGTATAAATAACAAGTTATCTGAATATTGCATTAAAACTTGTTATTTTATGCTGATGTAGACTATATCAAAAAGTTATCATATCTGAAGATCTAGGTTAAATTTCAGCTCACTTACTTCGATATTTTTAAAGAGATTTAGACATAGCATTTCAACCTCCATTTTTGAAAAGATCGATTGACTGTCTAATCACTGTGGATCAGTTCTAGATGGAATTGCACTATTATTTAAAACTTCTATTGGGAAGCATATATGAAAAGTAGAAAGAAAGAAAATGCCCCAATAAAGTTATTACCTAAAGTTAAAAACACATTCTTAGGCATTCTTGTTACATTGCCTTTTCTGTACATCCTTTAACATTGCAACGATTAAACAATTGACAAAATTAAAACCCTAATAATACATTCAGTAAAGTTAAAATAGAGCAGTTAACCATGGTAATAAAATGCATTTCGGCACAGCGCCCTCTTCAGTTATAACTGATGTTAACTGCAAAAATTTACATAAAAAACTTTTTTTAAAAAACAGAAAAATATTTAATTATTCCAGATTAAATTAAAAAATTACCTTTAAATAAAAAGAAATTTCTTCCACATATTTAATTAACACAAAAAATCTTTTAACAATTGTCATCTCATTGCAACAAGATGACAATTGTATGTTACTTGTGTTGGCTTAAAACCAAAACCAAAACTGAACCGAGAGATTTTAGTTAGTCTCAGCTCTACTAAAACGTTTACCATGTCAAAGAGAAAGTCATTGAATGTCGCGGAAAAAATGGAATTGCTAAAAGATGTGGAGTGAGAAAAAAATGTTGCACAGAAATTCGGGATTCCACAAAGTACAGTGTCAACAATACAAGAAGGGAATCTGTGTTTTAAAAAGTCATGAAGTTGCAGGAGCTGACAGAAAACGGTTAAGGACATGTAAGTACAATGACATGGACAAAGCAGTGTTGAAATGGCTGAAGATGATGAGAGATAGAAACATGCCTGTCTCAGGACCACTCATAAAGGAAAAGGCATGGAAACATGCCTGTCTCAGGACCACTCATAAAGGAAAAGGCAATGGAATCGAGGAGTTCCAAGCAAGTTCTGGATAGTTAGACAAATTAAGAAGCATCACGGAATCAAAGAAAAAGTTATTTCTGGAGAAAGTAGATGTGTATCTGAAATATTTATGCATAAGTATTTCACATAATTAGTGTAATCAAAGAATTTTTCACTTCTATTACAGAAGTGGAATTATATTTAATTAATTTATTTCAATCAAAAATGCAATTAAGATGTTTTTATAATTTATTGACTAAAAAAACATTTTAAATTTTATAAAATTTATATATAATTGATTGGAACATTCTAATTTTACAAAAAGTCTATTTAAATCAAATTATTTCAATTGAATATAATATAATAATGGTTATAATTTGATCAGTTATAGAAATATGACCAACTGAAATTAAATTTATTTAATTTGAAATATACATTTTTGTCAAAAAATGATAAAAAAGATATTATAATTAGTAGTTATCTCATGTTTTATTAACAATATTTGACGACTTAATAAAGTTTCATTAATTAAAACATGTTTACACACATTATAATCAAAAGATTCTATTACATTTGATTTATCATCTTTTACAGTTTTCTTTTATTCATCTTTATATTGCATAATGCATTTTTGATTTTGATTTAGTTTTATCATTGAAATATTTAATTTTATTATTTTCATTAAACAGTTTGCCAGAGGTGTTCACTTCATGGCTGATAGGCTAAATGTGGCTTGTTGGACACCTAATTTTTGCACATAAACAAGAAATATCCAAAAAATATTTAAAAACTATATATATAATAGCATAACATAGAATATAGCAATTTCTGTTCAATCTATCAGTTAAACAAGAAAACTCAGCTTCTCAACAAACACCAGTGACTTCCAAAAGGTTGAACACCCCTGATTAATGTGAACAAAAATAACAGATAATACAATAATATCAAAAGAAAGAAAATTTGGCATAATAACATAAAATATTTTTGTGTTAAACTTTCAATATCTTTCTAATATTAAAGTTTCTGTATTTTCTTTCATTCTTTTAAAGTATGTTTACATTATATCCACATTTTCTTTTAAATATTCAGTAATAAGTGTTATACATATGATGTTTGGCTACTTACAGAATACAAAATTCCAAATACATATGTTTATTCAAAGGATTTATTTATTTCATTTTAAAAATAATTATGGTTGTCATTAATAATTCAAAAATAGTTTTAAATAAAAAAAATTGCATTTTTGAATCTTTATAATTTATTTTTATTATTTTAATTAAGTAAATTATAAGTTTTGTTTAAAACTGAATATTTTGTTATATTTTTACAGGCATGCTTTATTTGTGAGTTCTTTGGATTTTGTCACAAGTTTATTAACTAGTTTAGTAGTATTTTCTGTTCTTGGAATGCTGGCTAAACAAACAGGACTTTGTATAGATGAAGTGGCTAAAGCTGGTAAGTATTTATAATATGTTATTGAGTATTATATAAACATTTGTATATTTTTTAATTAAAAACAGTTACTCCTGCTTTTCATATTTTTATACTTATTTGGATTATGAAATTCTATATACAGCTCTCAAGTTATGCAAATCAAACTCTCTTAATCTCAACTTTATATAAAAAAATTTTGGTATGAGAAATATTTTAAAAATCATCTTTATAATTTATTATGAAATACAATACTGCAATTATATACAAAAACGTTGAAACAAAAGATGCTGTTTTAATGACACTATCTATAATGTTTCTATTGATAGTTAACTTTTGTAATAAAGGTATCATATATTCTAGTAATAGATATTATATATCTTACTTTTAGACACTATATATATATATATATATATATACACACACACACGTACAGAGCATAAAGTTGTATTTAGTTCATAATGCAGAAGTTTAGATTAATGAAATATAATAATCATTTGTTCCCTCAAGTGTATGTGTGTACTTCACTTATGTTAAGAAAAATGTTAGTGATATTGATCAAATAATATGTAATATCTTTGGCTCCCACAAACACAAAAAAAACTAGCAATGTGTTAAAGAAATTGTCTATCTCTACAATGCAAAGCTATCTCTTATTTATATAGGATGAAGTGTTTTTCTCCATTCTGTATAAATAAATAAAATACTAATTAAATGGATCCAAATTATATTTAACTGCAAGAGTATTTTTGGATGGATGCCTTTTATCAGCTGTAAACTTTTAAAATTTATAATATAGATCATACTGATACAGGTTGACCACTACTTTTGTAGACTGATGCACCTCTTTTAATCCAGATAAAATCATGACCATGCACTTGAAATTCCTGTGACTACCTGACTAGTTAATGTCGCCGAAAGGAAAATTGGCCTCTAAAGAAAATATAAAATAATTCTGTTTTAATTAATTATTAGCTTATAAAATATATGAAATATGATATTAAATATTTGTGATATATCTCAGATATGATATCTAAAAAATTTATAAATGTTCAAATTCATTTATTATTATTTTCCTTATTTGATACTTTGCAATTAAAATTAGAATCAAATTAAGAATCTATACATTAAAACAAGCTCTTTGAGCAGGGAAAGAAATAACCACTTCGTTTTCAAACTAAACTCCTTTATTATAAAGCACTTTGTTGTGTCGTATCTTGTCATATTTTATGTTAGTGATATTGATCAAATAATATGTAATATCTTTGGCTCCCACAAACACAAAAAAAAAGTACTGCCATGGTCTGCCCACAACCATGAAGAGATCAATTGAATTATAGAGAATGAGAATCAACAGTCTGGGCTTAAATTCCACAAATAAATTTTGAAAAAGTAGAATTGGATTCAATCCTAGATAAAAAATGGATGCATTTTCAAACAACCATGCTTTTTATTGAAATTTGAAGAAATACATCTGACATGTAAAAGAAATAAAACTTTAAAATTTTTAATAAATATTTATTTAAGTTTGAAACTCTTCTATAATAAATATTTGTGTAATGTCTCTATTATCATTGGCACTAAAGTAAGTAATTAACAATGCATTAAAAAATAAGTATAAGCATTCCTCCCTGTTAAGGTATTTCTTATTTGACTTTGAAATTTCTTGTCTTTACTTCATTTTTTAAGATATGTATAAAGACTTGTAAATCAAATTTTTGATACAAAGTATACTGTTATGTAAAATAGAATCTTGTAAATCAGAGTGCTCTGTATATATATCATTTGGCTTAAATGTAGTTTTAAATTGTTATTTCTTGCTTCAAAATTTATTTAATTATTATTTAGTATTTAATTATATTTAATTTAATTTTAATGTTAATTTATATGTTTAAAAACTTGTAAAAATATTTACTATTAACAGAAACAAGAAAATTCATTATAATAATCATATTTGCTTTTATAAAAATAAAAAATATATCTATACACAATAAACAATGATACAAAATATTTGCGTTTAAATATTTAGTATTATTGTTTATTGCATATTTATTATTTTATTTCAATTATTGATAAATAGTTTTATTATATTAATTTTTTAATTTTGAATGTTTTGTAAAAATAACATATTTTTTAGGTTAAACATGAAAAATTGGAGAATGATATACAGAATCAATTAGATAATTTCAGAGATAAGAAAACTGAATTAGAACATTCATGCAAAATCGATTCTAAGCAAATAGTAAGAAGTTTTTTATACTTATTATTATTTTGTCTTTCTGGCAAATTACAGACTATTATGATATAATAAAGATTAAATCTCTTTGTTTTCTTAACTCTTAATATCTTACTTAACTGATCAAAATCAGCTTATTACTGAATAACAAAAAATTGAATTTGATCATTTTTAACATATTTTATCTTCTGATAAATATCAATAATATATATATAAGACACCATCGCCGTTGTCAGGGGGTCGCAAAAAAGGTAATACGGACAAAATATCACTTAACTACTAAACTACATTAGAGAAAATTCAGGTTTCTATATATCAAAATTTTTCTGACACCTTCAGTTTCGATATATGGAGGTCTGACTGTATATATACACTGACGGAAAATAATATTTTAACAGACAGATATTCAGTCAGATATGATCAATCCTATTGAAAATGATCAATATTAGATTTCCTAGAAGATCCCATTCCATTATTGATTGTGTGTGCGTGCGTGCGTGCGTGTGTGTGTGTGTGTGTGCTTTATGTTTGTGTTTGTATGTGTTTCATTCAAATTGGATAATATTTACTTGCATTTTGTTCCAAAATATGTGAATATATGTCCCTGATTTGTACACCTTTAATTTATATAATTTCAGAGATATGTGGGTGCTTAAATCTTGTTTTTATAAATTTTTTTTATTTATTTTTTTAAAAATAAATATATAATGTTTTTTTTTTTTTTTTTTAATTTCCATAAAACACAAATGAAAAATCTATTAAACAATTTGTATGTAAAAATATTACTTATGACTATAAATTATCTTATTTATGCTTAAAGTATACTCATAATTTTTATTTTGCTATTTCATTTGCTTAAATCTATCATTTTTGTATATCAAATTTAAGCATTATTGGGTTTATGCAGTTTGTAACTTAGAAATTTTTTGGGAAAATTAATCATGCAAATCAAAAATTTACTGTATATTTTCTGTTTTTTACATTCCATTGGATTCAAAATGATCAATATCAGGTGTAATAAGAGCATTTTTAAATTTTCAACAAAATAATATAAAATCAAATAATAGAAAGGCTGCATGATTGATTTGTCAATCTTGACTAATTTGTTTACTTGTCATTTTTTGACTTACAAAAACATTGGGAAATCACAAATTATAACAGGAAATATATATTGGGATTATACAGGAATCTTTTTTATTGCTTATTGTGGAATGTCAGAGACGGCTTCTTTATGAGCTGTCTATAAATTGTTACCACCCGGTTCTCGATGTAAAATATAATTGTTAAACGCGAAAGACATCAAACGTAAACGTAATAGACATTGACCAGCTGAGGTAACAGCTGACACGGGTGAACGGGTGTACCCCGAGGGGAGGACGTTCGCCGACAAAAGTGACAGTAAGTGCAGGCGAAGGTGTGCATCCTGAGGGAGAGACATCAACGGATATAAAAATAACAATCAACACAGATGGACGTAGACATTCCGAGAATAAAAACCTCCTTAGTTAAAAGCAGCAATTAACGCAGATGGACGAATGTATCTCAAAAGAAATACTTTCACTATTACATGAAATAAAGTCATTGACCAGTTAAATTGCTGTCTCAGGGCAAAACTTTAAAGTGGATGTCACGGAGGGAGAGGTTGTGAGATGGGACAGCATCCCATTGGCTGATGGAAAAGTAATGTATTGAAGGGTGCCTGGGTTTTCCTCGGGAAGAGGCCAAGTCAGGGTTGGATTATGTCATGGGTAAACAGACCCTGGATAGTTTAAAAAGGGGAACTGAGGGACAGATAGACAGTTGAGTCGCAATAGCCGAAAGGAGTGGTCATCCCTCAACCTGAGAGTTGAGTCGCAATAGCTGAAAGGAGTGGTCATCCCTCAACCTGAGAGTTGAGTTGCAATAGCCGAAAGGAGTGGTCATCCCTCAACTCGAGAGTCGCAATAGCCGAAAGAAGTGGTCATTCCTCAACCTGAGAGCTAGTTGAGTTGCCAAAGCATTTGACAAACTCCGCACACCTTGTTAAGCAACATCGAAACCGAACGCTCAGCAAAAATTGTATATCTTATTTTTAGAAGTGCCGGTTCTCGAGCTCCTTTATTTTTGTATTTCGGTTCTTTACAATTATAACGACATTCATGTTTTAAATATTCTTGCACAAATTTATAGATTTGATCTTCGTTCCACTTTGCCATTATTAAAAAAAGAGATACTACATACAAATAACGTCCATTTGCAAAGCGCTAAACACTGAACTAAACAACAAAAACATGTCCAAACCTGTTTAGTGGCGGACACGCTGCGAGTGAAGGTGAACGCTCTCCTAATCACTTTACTTCGCTAATCACTCGCACTAATCAGTTATGGTCCAAACGTGTTTAGTACTAATCACTAATCACCTGCATTAATCACTCGCACTAATCACTAATCAAAGTGCAAACCGGCCTTAAGCCACACACAGTGTTTCAGTTATAACGAGTCCAAATATTGCATTATCAAACAATAAACATGAATATCGAACAGATGCCAGACAAATTATTATAAACTTAGTTATTACGAATTACTAATATATGCATTAATTAATATTATAATGGTTCTATAATCAGAATTTATTGTAATTAATTTGAAAGTGATAAGATTATTTTTTTTCAAATTGTAATTGTTATTACAATTATTCGTGTATATCTTGTGTAAACGGATACATTCGTAATATCGTATATTTTTAAGTGTAATTAGAATGTGTTTATAACAAATTTATACATTATACGAATATAGGAGAATTACTGACATTCCTTGCCACCAATTTTTTAACGCACAATTTTGGCACTTTAGTCGTGACCTTAACAAAGTGATCATGGAACGTGCTATTCCTTTGCCCCTCCTCACTTGAGAAGAATCGCCATTGCGGCTATTATTTGTCGACTTTTACAAATAAATAAATATCCAAATTCTTATTCGTTGACTGTACTCGATAATTATAGTTTTCTACTTAAAACGTTGCTCATATTCGCTGTTATTTAGAAATAGCGTAGTTGACTAATAATTTGGTAACTAAAATTCATTTTCTAAGAAAGATTTCTGAATCAAGTTAAGAGGTGAGAAATTCATTTTCTTCCATTTATTTCCAAGAGACTGGTATGTAAATATATTATAGTATACCGAGTTATCTGCAAGCTTAACATATGTTTGGATTATCGATGTTAATAATAATATAAATATAATATTAATGTATTTGGAATCGATCTTGTTTATTAAACGCGAATAATACAAAAAAAATTCTAAAGCTAATGATTTCAGATTTTATTCAGTGACATATACAGTAATCATTTTAAATGATGTCCTAGATCCTAAATCGTTAAGATATTTACTATTTCACGTTATTCATTTAATATATTGTATAGGTCTATCTAACTACCTTTAATAATGCTATGTGTAAATGTATATAAAAAATAATAATAAATCTATGTATATAATATATTAAATGAATATAAATTTAGAAAAAAATACAAAATTTAATATCTACAGATATTATTTTATTAAAAATATCAAAATTTTGATAATTTACATTTGTAATAATATAAAATTATTATTATACCTAATAATAATCGGTACCTAATAATCTTTGTTTTGAGACCTAAACTGCTTGTATTATGTAATAATTTTGTAAATATTTTTCGCTATTAAAAGTTTGTTTATTGTAGATCATTTATTTCATATTTTATTGGTTTCATAGTAATATTTTTTTTATCAACATACTGATTATCTTCAACTACTGAAAGCAATATTCTCTGACTTGCTCCTTCTAATAATTTTTTTCTTTTTGTCAAATATAACCAATGTTAATTTACAAAACTTAATGTTATTTGCAATTTGGATTTATTCATGTTGGCTTTTAAGATTACTTTTTTCTGAACAAGATCTTTTTAAAAATATTCTTTAATATGTTTGCATTAAAATGAGAATATCTATCCATTATATAAATTTATATTTATACAAGGTAGGATCAAAAAGTTTTAGGACTTTATTAAAAAAAATCTAAAATATGCACATCTAGCTATCAAATATTTTGAAGTACTGGCCTTAATTATTCACACACTTCTTTCCAGTGATCAGAAAGTTCAGCAAGCTTTGGAAAAGTTATTCTTTGAAACTGTCTTTATTGCATCCATCTTAATGGCCTTAATCTCCATTTCATCCTGAAATCTTTATCCTTTAAGTAGATTTTCTAGTCTTGGAAACAAATAAAAATCACAAAGCATGAGGTCAGGAAAATTGTAAAACAGTCAATGTTTATTCCCTGGATAATTATTTGAGCATGATATGTAAGAGCATTATCGTGCAGCAATTTCTAGCATTTCTTTGAAATTCTGGTCTTTTCCTCTAATTGCATCTCTTAAATGACACAGAATATCCAAACATATAATTTTATTAATAGATCACCTCTCAGGGATGAGTTCATAACGAATAATTCCTTTTTTATTAAAAAAAAAGTTGATGGTCAATCAGATTGGTAGTCATCATTGATATCTTTAAATCACTTGTATTATTCAAATGTACGACTTTGTGACAAAGATTGGTTTTCATATGCTTCACAAAGCATGTTAAGTCTCCACAGGTGCTTTTTATAATAAAAAGCAAAATTTAATTGCAGCTCTTTGCTCAAATATCAACATGTTTATAATGTGACATTATGTAAAAACTGGTGTTATTCTTTTGTCATGTGCAGCAAAAAGACAACTGGTCCCATACTGCTATTTAGTGGGGAAAATTTCCAAATAGTATAGATTTTTAAATTATATTTTATGTTCAAATTTTGAATTTTTGATATTTTAAAAATAAAATACTGGAACATTTTGATCCTGCTTTCTATATACAATTCAAAAGAATACAATTTTCAATAGTTAAAATGACCTACAGTGGGTCAAAAATGTTATTAGGAAATAAAAAAAAAAGTGTTTATCTGTTAAATAGCTTGTTTTTTCTAATAATTATGTTTTTCTTAAATCTATTTTTATATGCAAATACATTTATATAACAGTCAGATAATCCCATTCTATTATAAGCATGTTAAAAACTTTTTATAAAAAAAATGCTTCCAAAACAATCAAAATCAATGTAAATGAGCTCATTGCAAATAAGATTAAGTTGTGTAAAATGATGTGAACTCAATATAAAAAAATACTAGGAAAAAAGAGACATAGAGATCAAATGGCAAAATACTCCCATTTTCTTAATCCTGATTTTATGGTTGTCAATAATTCATATCACAGAAAAATTTTCATATTCTAATAAAAAATAATTAGAAATTTGTTAATAAAGTTCTTATTTGGCATAGATTTGTTAATTTTTTTTATATTAGAGCAGGAGTGGGCAAACTGCGGCCCTCGGAACCACTTAATGCGGCCCTCCAACTAATAGCTATACAGTGGGTGATCAGTTAATGAACACTTTTTTGAAAGATTTTTATGTTCGGTTAACGAACACTTCACACGGACCCGCGGACTGACCGAATGACCGATGAGCCGGATGGCTGCGTGGTAACGCTGGACCATTCTGGAGGATCCAGGAGTCCCACTTCTCCAAATTTTAGGAGGGATCTGGACCTGGACTGTTGAAACCATCCTTCAATCTTCTGGTTGACCCCATCGTGGGTGCTGGTCAGCCTGTGATGATGGCGGCTCTATAAGTGGCCACCACCAGATAAAAATGGGAGAACAGTGCTTTTTCTCGATTAAAATGAACTCGGAGACAACTTAAAACAAATCAAACATTTATTAAAGAAGGTAAGAGAGAGATTTTACAATTTTTTAGTGTTAGAATGGCACCCATATTGGTTAAGATCAATAGACTTTGGGATCTCTATCATGACAATGGTATTAATCACTTCTGAAAAATTCTGAAGGAGAGAGAAAAGTAATCGCTATTGAGCAGATTCGTTATCGGAAAATAAACATAATAGATTTAAATACAGGACTATATATGTATATATTATTGCTATTACATATAAATAAACATAGTAAGAAATTATATAATTTTTTACTTATACACATAAGTTTTTTTGGGTCTCTGGAACGAATTAATCAAATTCCCATTAAATCCTATGGTAAATCGATGATCAAATGAATTAATCAAATTCCCATAAAAACCTATGGTAAATCGATGATCGGTTAATGAACAATTTGGATAATGCACATTATCTTGGAATGGATTATGTTCGTTAGAACAATTTGGATAACGAACATTTTCTTGGAACGAATTATGTTCATTAACCGATCACCCTCTGTATATATATATATATCCATTATCTTGGAACGGATTATGTTCATTAACTGATCACCTAATGTATTAAGGAAACGGAATATTTTCTTGGAACGGATTGTTTGTTAACCAATCACCCACTGTAATGCCAAAAATTTTATTGATAAATAAAATGAATACAAAATAAAATATCAAATCTGTTCCATTTCTCAACAATATAGAAATTACATGTAACAATATAGTATTGTTATATGTAATTTCTAGAAAAGTAGTAAATAATAATTCATATGGTAAATTGTAGATGTCATTTCAGTATCATATTTCTTACAAAAATAGATTTGATAAACCGTTAAGCTGAATAAACGGTAGCAAAATATATTCAAAATCAAATCGTTTTGTCAGTCAATCAACCCAACACCTTTCATAATTTCACGGTGTTTATATTTAATATTTGTGCAATTTCCATTTCGTAATTTCATGGTGTTTGTATTTAATATTTGTGCAATTTCCTAAACGGATAGTTTTTTAATTGTTGTTCCAAATTTAAAATGATTAAATTATAATTTTAATATATAATTTAAAAGATTTTCGACCCTGTCGAGCTTCTCTGAAAATGGCGTTTCACTTTTTTCGGACATTATTCAAAGCCATGATTCATATAACAGCCAATGAAAGCTGATCTACTAAGAAAATTGGCTTAAATTTAGTGTCGCCCTTTTATAACAACTTAGTCAACAAATGCACCTCTTAGGATCTTTCGATTTTGGGTATATAATTTTCTAAGATAATTTTGTCACCTCAGACAGTTATTAGGTGAAGGCGGGATTTTGGGAGATTTTGTTATTTTGTTTTACGCCCCTTTCCAATCAGATAAATTAGTAAAGGACAGGATCACTTCCAATCACGGGCTACACTCATACCCGTGGAGGGAGGTCAGATGGTGAAGGATAGGGATAGCTGGGAAAGTGCGGCCCTAGGCTGTATTTCATTGATGCAATATGGCCCTTTCTCCCAAAAGTTTGCCCACTCTCTGTACTAGAGTATTTATCACTTGTATTTAGTGGTATGTTTTAATAAAATAGTTGTGTTTTATTTCAGTATTTGGAGTGAAATCTATTATAATTTTATGCTTATATTAAATTAAAGCCCATATATTTCTGTTGGTGTGTGTTCTATCCATGCATGACTTCTTTATTGCATCTTATTACAGTATTTTCTTCATAAAATTACCTTAAAATATAGTATTTTAATAGATTTTTGGTCTCATTTGATCTAATTTGTTCTTGTAAGTGATTTCTTTTGCTAATGTAGTTTTTAAAACAAAAAAGGGAAGAAATGAAATTTTTTTAATGTTTTAATTAGTAATGTAATCATGTCGTATATCTACCATATTGTATGAATCTATGCATATGGTGGAATTCATGTGACATAATACTATTTATTTTCAAAATACAGCACTATATTTTATATTTTATAGTTATGATATAAAATATAAAATTAAATTAATTTATATATTGTTTTCCTATTTTAAATCTCATTTAATTTAGTATTTTTTCAGTCATTAACAACTTTATATTGTATAAAAGCTCTGTTCTGTGAAACCCAGATGGGTCAGAATCCCAAATAACCAATCATGATAGAGACATCTATCCATATGCAAAATATTTCTAAATAATTTGTCAATATTGGAAATAATTTTTATATTTGCATATTGATAAAATTCTGCCAAAAAATTAAGGATTAAATAAAAGCAAACAAAAAGCCAAGTAAGATAAATTGTTTATTCAAAAATATTTTTGGAAAACGTTTTTGAATAAACGATTTATCTTACTTATTTGGCTTTTTGTTTGCTTTTATTTAATATCTAAAGTAAGGAGTTTTTCATTATTAAGGATTAACCTGCTGTTTTGTTGTTTGAAAAAAGCTATTTTAATAGAACCACAATACACTCATAGTGTAAATGCTGTTGATAGGTTAATTGACAAATATGACATATGATGACAGTTAAGGCATCAAGGGTTTTTAAGTGTTTAAATTCAGATTGTTCTCAATTTACAATCATTCGACTTATAATATTCCAATCTTACATTGGCCCTTACAATATTCCAAACTTGGCAATTTTCTTATTGGCTAGAAATATTTTTTTTGGTTTATTACAAAAGTAATAAAACAATCCTCCTGGGATCTATGCTCAATTCCAGATGATTTTACATTTTGAAGACAGAGTTCAATTCCGTATTATTTTATGATCTCGAGGACCAGGATCAAATCAAGTTGATTATACCATCTTAAAGGATTCAGTATTCCATTATCTATTATTACTATTAAAATTATTAGCCTTATGAGTCATTTTCAACTTACAATGGAGTTATCAAAATATAATCTCATCATAAGATGAGGACAATCTATAGTGTTTTACTCTTTTTTAACCTTTTGTGTGCCAGTAATTAATGAAATTAAGTCTAATATGCAAAAAATTAAAATTATTATATTTTACTTAATTTTAGTCAAAATCTTTTGAAATTATTACATTTTTTATTCTCTTTCTAACAATGTAAGTATTTTCAGAAGTGTTTGTTCCATATACAGTCATGGACAAAAATATTGGCACACACTGCAATTTCACACAAAATAGAGTAAAGGCTGCCTGACTGCCGACTGCTAACTGCGTAACTTTACGAACCATATAGCTCGTTCGCCAATATTAACATTTACGAACCATTCTGCTCGTTCGCCAAATTATAATATATCTAAATTGGTTAGGAGTTTGTATACAACACAAACGTTTCCTTGTTTTCACTCCTTCATTTAAATATTGTAATCATCTATTGTTTAATATTAGTTGTTAATAAATATTATTATCTTTATATATATCTATTATATCGTCGTTTGTGTCTCTCCTTCAACCTGGACCTCTGTGCCTCTTACTCACGCTAAGCTTAACGTTCAGACGATTATCCTCATTAAACACGTACATAATTAAAATACCACAACCGTTAATAAACGCGCTCACCGACATTTTGACAATTCGGCTATATTTTTAGTGCTGGAGATCACTTTAAACTCTACCTGGTGTCAGGAACTGACCACTGACGTTTGATTCGAATATCGACGACAGCGCCACCTCGCGGCATCCTCACAAACTTAATCGAAAAAGAGGCTTGCGTTTGCAAAAGAGTAATGCATTCTGGTCGACAATACTGTTTTCGGACGAAAGTAAATTCGTCGTAAATCAGTGTAACAGAAAGGCTTTAGTGTGGAGAAAACCCAACACAGAGTTGCAGGAGAGGAATGTTCAAGGCACAGTAAAACATGGGGGGCATAGTGTGATAGTGTGGGGTTGCATGTCAGCTGCTGATGTGGGGAAGCTTGTATTCATAAATGGTATAATGGATAAAACAGTCTATCTGAATATTCTTAATCCAGGGACTGTGGGGGATGTTTTAGAGTACCGGGAGTATGATAAAGAAGCCACATACGGACAATATGAGCCATATGTTTTGGATCGTTGTCCTGCTGAAAGCAAAACTTTCCTCCCAAACTTAGTTTATTTGCGCTTTGTAGAGCGTGATGATGAATTGTCTGTTCATCAAATCAGCGGACAAAACTATTGACACAGCAGGTAAAAAAACAAAAAAACTGCGGCATTAATACTTTGTAGTAAATTCCTTGTTCTTGATGACAGCTCTTATCTTAGGCATTGACAAAACCAACTTTTCAGTTGTTTTGGACGGAATTTTGTCCCATTCCTGTAGGAGAAGTTGTTTCAGATTGAAACAACTTGGGAACTCCTACAGGAATGGGACAAAATTCCGTCCGAAACAACTGAAAAGTTGGTTTTGCCAATGCCTAAGAGACTAAGACCTGTCATCAAGAAAAAGGGATTTACTACAAAGTATTAATGCCGCAGTTTTTTTGATTTTTTACCTGCTGTGTCAATAGTTTTGTCCATTGATTTGATGAACAGACAATTCATCATCACTCTACACCTGTTCTGATTATGACACTTCCCTTTAAATTTTGTAATAAACTTTACACTGTTTTTTTCCTATGCCTACATGGTCTTATTTTGAATGAATTTTCGTTTTATTGTCGATCTTTACTCTATTTTGTGTGAAATTGCAGTGTGTGCCAATATTTTTGTCCATGAGTGTATATGTTATTATTATTACATATAAATAAACATAAATAAAAAATTATATAATTTCTTACTATGTTTCCATTATACCATTTATGAATACAAGCTTCCTCACACCATCACGCTATGCCCCCCATGTTTTACTGTGCCTTGAACATTCCTCTCCTGCAACTCTGTGTTGGGTTTTCTCCACACTAAAGCCTTTCCGTTACACTGATTTACGATGAATTTACTTTCGTCCGAAAACAGTACTGTCGACCAGAATGCATTATCTTTGTGTACATATTCTTTTGCAAACGCAAGCCTCTTTTTTTGATTAAGTTTATTTATGTATGGCTTTCTTATGGCTACTCTAGCCCTATAACCAGCACGATGAAGGACTCTGCGTACAGTTTTTGGATGTACCACCTTGTTCAGATTGTCCTTTAGTCAAATTCCCATTAAAACCTATGGTAAACCGATGATCGGTTAACAAACAATTTGGATAATGAACATTTTCTTGGAACGGATTATGTTCGTTAACCGATCACCCACTATACTTTTAACAAAAATAATCAAAGAATCAAGATTTTTCAATCATTATTAGAAATAAATATAGTAGATCATGTGGCTAGTACAAAGGCATTGATAGGAACAGCATGATTGAGCTAGCAAAGCTTATGATCTTATAAAAAATTTTCCAATTTTTCACTATGCTATGAATAAACCAAAACACCTTCAAAAAAATTTTTTGGAGAAAATTTCTTGTCTTATACACAAATATATATGGTAATTGAAACACAATTAATCAATATAAATATGCTCTTGTAGATATATTACTAGGCCCTACAAAATAAAAAAGGAGGATGATCCTTAAGTTAAAAATTAGTATTAATTTATTGCTAATAAAATTGACCAAAAAAATATTTTTGATAATGATCATAAAATAAGAAAAATGTTATAATGCATACATATAATTATAAGGAGATTTCTTTTCCACTGGAGAATAGAATGTATTGATCTTATTAGCTAAAAGGAAAGTTATTTTCTTTAAGTTATTAGCCTAAAGGAAAGTAATAATGCTCTTTGTATATAATATATTTGTAATTGCTACTAAGCAAAGCTTTTCAGTAAAGAATAGATAATATAATATAAAATTTCTCCATATTATCAATATTGATGAATGCAATGAACATTTTTGCAATATATTTGGATAATTTTAGATCAAATAAAATTAATGATGACAATATCTTATTTTATTTAAAATGAAAATAATTTCAATTGGGCAATAAAATCTATCATAGAATTTATTATAAAATTCTTTTTGTATTAATACTCAGAGTATAGAAAACTGTGAGAAAAGAGAGAAAGGGATCTTGCTAATAGTAGTGTGGCTCAGCGGCAGATTTTTGTCTTAAGGGGGCCCGAGGTGTGAGAGATTTTTGGGGCCCTATTAAAATAAATCTTTTTTTTTTAGAAAATTAATTGTTTTATTTTTAGAAAAATACATACAAGTATATAATGAATATAGTTCTAGAATTCTAACAAACTGCTTAATTTCCAAGTGATAATCTATAAAAATCAACACACACAACACATTCAGCAGTAGGATTACCAAACTAAACATTTTTTTAATTTCCAATAACGTTTTCAGTACCTCGTTTAACGCATTTTCCTTGGAATGTATCCACTGCGTTAAACGGGGTCTTACTGTAACTGAAGTTTCCAGTTCCCGGGACGAGGATCCGAGGATTGTATTTTGGGAAGCACGTGTTTGGGTTGTATTATAGTGTGATGTAAAATAATTAAGCATGTACTTGGTATGTCGATGTATGAAAGCGTAGAAAAACAAATTGTTTACATATAGAGGTAATTGTTATTTTCGTGTTTGTATTCAGAATTAAAGTTAAATTGCATAGCAAAACACAAATATATAGAAAACAGAAATACAGATAGGCGGACAAGAATATTAAAAGGCAATATATATATAATATAATATATATAGATGGACAAGACATATATACACAGTGGTGGATTTTCGCATAGGGGAAGCGGCCGCTTTGGGCCCCGTAACCTAGGAGACCTCTTGTTTTATGATGGTAATTTATATATATACAGTGGATTCCGCTTAATTGGGACACGTCGGACCAAGCCATTTTATCCCAATTAAACGAAGTAGTAATAAATTCTAAAATAAAATATGTAATTCGTAGAAAAAGAAATAATAGGTAAAAAATAATAATTAGGTACCTATTTTAATGATTTATTAAAATTGGTACCTAATTATTATTTTTTTTTACCAATCTCCGTCTTCAATACTGGGCCGCTGGCCTTGCCGGCTAACTATAGAAATCCATTGATCTAATGCTTCTTCGACTTCTGAATCCTTTCCATCACGCTTTTTTTTCGATGTTCCTGGAATTTCTTTCTGTAATGCCCACTCCTTACGCAGTTGATTTTCTTTTTGTAGGAGACGGTCTATAGTAGATTTTGGTTTATTTCAGCGAGTCTACGATAGCTTGTATTAAATGGCTGGCTTTTAATTTTATTCAGCCAAGCAATTTTACTTGAGTGTAAAATCCTTTCTTGACATCTTGGCAAAGATTAGTGTATGTAT
>AYEL01073524.1:0-10449 GCA_000484575.1 Olivierus martensii
CGGGTAAGCCATTGACAAGTGAACTCATTTACACAAGTGTAAATGAGTTCACTTGTCAATTTGCACCATTGTCTAAAGTATAATCCCTAAGTAGCGGCAAGGCCCCCCCCAGAAAGGATCCCATCCACACCACTAAGGATCTTATCCAAGATGAGATCTACATCTGCAGATACCATCTTGGAGTCAGGATAGCCCTCCTTAATGATGGCCAACCGAAGAGAAGCAACAGCCTCTGAATAAGATCTGGGCTGAAAGCCCTGTGATCTCTTAGTAGGTCTGACCTCCTCAGAAGAGGGGGTAGACAGTACAGATCTGGTTCTCTTACCAACACCAGGGGTACTGACAGGAGAATCAGACGAAAAAGCTAATTGGTGCTACCTGGTAACTGAGAGCCACCAGCGGTAGCAACCCTTCTATTAGCCTTCCTCCGCTTTCGTCTAGCCGCTCCAGACAAACGTGTTCTTCACGGACTAGATGTACTCCCAGAGGCAACATTAACATTAGTAGACTGCTCGACCTCCCCACCACCCTGAGGCACACTAGTGACCTCAGCGCCCTCAAACGAGGTGCCAAGATCACCACCCCATGATGGGGAGGAGGAGCAGCCTCCCCAGAAGAAATAATACTAGTAATTTTGTCATCCTTATGGCAAAATACAAACTGGGGGAAACATAAAAAGTCACCGCCCGGTTATCCCCCAATATGGGTGGAAGGCTAACTACGACAGAGTTTCGCCAGGTGCCCTGAAGGGATTGTTAACGACACTACATCTTTTACTACTCAAGTGCCACTCAACTCTCAGCACGATACCTTACACCTTAGTTTGGGTAGGGCGTCCTCTTAGTCTGGCCCCTTACCTTCGACCTGTTCGGCATGGGAGACCCTACCAGTAGCAAAGCTACCGCAGGTATAGCTCTCAGGATCATCGGAACACGCAAGCTCCCTCACCACGACAAGGTGGAAATGCCATCGAGGGAGCAGTATACTAGCAATTATCTACCTAATAAACTAAAGCAATTGATAAAATACTGGGAAATAGATGAAGAATATGTTAATGCAATTTTTACTGACAAATCACAAAAAAAAATGATATTTCTAACATCGTTGGTTTTATCAATGTTCAACACTAGTAAAAATATTATGTTTGTATCCTTAAATTTTTTTAAATTTCTAATTGTATCTCAGTGTAATATTTGCATTGTCATATTTCCTAATTAAATAATGATATTTAATAAACTCCAGTGGAAAGATTATGTTATTGATCCATATTGTTCTAAAGCTGGCTAAAATGATTTGGATTACAACTGTATGATCTTATATCTATATAAAAAAATATATAATGAAATACTAATGTATGAAATTTCACAATTTAAAGTTTGATAATTATTTCTGTATTTTTTATTATTGAAAAATAATAATATATAGATTATTTTTAATAACTAGCAGTTTTTTAAACAATGTTATTTTATGAAATCAATAAAAAATTTATATGGTTTAGAATTATGCAAATAAATTTTATTTGTGAAATATTTCTTTATGCTGATGACTTATAGGAAAATACTTCTTTAGAAGAAAAACTTAATATATCTTTATTCTAACAAAGAGAATACCACAATTTATTCTAACAAAGAGAATTCCAATTTTGCCAAATTTTATATATGTTGTTGTACTACCCTCCCATAAATCCACGATAAAGCAATATGACACAACTCTCAAGCATTTACAAGCAAGTGTTTAAAGTTTTCTATGTTCTTTATATACCAAATCATATTGACAATTTAATGATGCCATCATAGTGCAATGTGTTTGGCATTCAATTACTATTATGTATGATCGGAAGAACATTGGTTCTGTTGTCATCTTTTTAAGATTTTTTTTTGAATCATAACTGAATTAGATTATTGTACAATGCATTTTTATTAACAAGAAATTATTATTTTGTAATTATATAAAACAAGCTTGTAAAATTGTTCCACTTTATTGTGAGAATAGTGGGAAATTAGTACTAGAGAAGGCACAATAAAAATACATTTGTTATTATGCCAATTAAATGCCTCTGTATTTAAATCAGTGGTTCTATATTCATGGTTTGTGCCAAACTTAACTGAAAAGAGACCTTTATTTTTAAATAAAATAAAGAATGAAATATGTTTCTCTACCTCAATAATGAAAACATCATGTACTTGTAGAAATGTAGAGTTCATAAAATGCTTTTATGATTATCATCATCCAAATAGATAGATATCGGCCATAGAGATTGAGGAGAATCCTGACAAATAATAATATAATCTATATTTATTAATAAAAATAGATATTTTGTGTAAAAAAGTTTCTTTATTAATTACATTCCTTTATATGTTTATTTAATATTTGTGATAGAAATATTTAGAGGGACAGCAAACAAATTAAATAATTACAAAATAATAATTTCTCTTTAATAAAAATGCATTGTACAATAATCCATTTCAGTTTCGATTGAAAAAATTTTTAAAAAGAAAAGAATCGAATCTGCATTTTTTTGATCACATGTGAAGTAATCAAATGACAAATGCATTGTCTAATGCAGTACTCAGTAAATTTTCATTATGACTTGGTATATAAAGAACATGGAAAACTTTAAACAGTTTTTGGAAATGCTTGAGAGGTGCATTGTATTGCTTTATCATGGATTTGTTGGAGGATAATACTATAACATATATATAAAAATCAGCAAAATTGGACGTAGCTATGGTTGGCATTCCCTTTGTATTTCTAATTGTTGGATATTTTGAACAAATTTCCCTCATCTGAATGATAAAGTAAAAATATGCTTTTCCAATAGTCAAATAACTATCTTGTTAATTATTTTATTAATTTAAAAAATTTCTTACATAATGAATTTTAACTTAATTCCAAAAATAAATTTTGTTTAATCTATATTTATTAATTGTGTTTTCTCAATATATTTTTTATGCAGTTTTAAACCCAGTTGCTCATTACATGAAAGTTTTCCTCAATACCTGCAGACCATACATTAGAGAAACTCAGATTATATCAGTTTATTATGTATATAATATATTTTTATATAAAATTACATTTAATTAATATAATTTATTTTTGGTCATTATAGATTGCAGAAAAAATACGACATATCATTGATAATCATTTAGATGTAATGCCAATCTTAGAAATACCCTCTAAGGATCATCCATATGATCCAACAAAAGATTCAATTTTGCGTAGAGCCAAAGTAAGTGAATTAAATCATTTCAATATTTTTTAAAAATTACATTCATAATGTATAGTACTAAATAAAACAATATAATCAAGTTATATAATAATCCTGCATATAACTCAGAATAACATAAATTGAATCAGTCCAGTATGAAAAATTATTTTAAAATCTTTTGATTAATTTTGATCATAGGAGTTTTAGAAAACTCTATAAAAAATTTAAGAACATAACATGAACAAACAAAATTTTTTTTGAAATTCAAGATATTATTATTTAATGGGAATCTTGAAAAAAGTGGATTATAAAAGTAATTAATTACAAGTTTTGGTGATATTTGCATTCTATTAAGAAAAGCATGCAAAAACATTTACTTAATTTATTTCATGTAAAAGAGAAAATGCAATCCTGCTAAATGAATGCTCTTATGAACATCATTATCTACTATTTCTGTAAATAACCAAAAATAATGATTATCTTTACTAGATGGAGTAATGATTTGAATTAATTTTGTAGATTATTTCATGACTCATATACAATAAAACTAAATTTTCTGGCTCTCTCAAAACAAAGATTGCTGGATATTAAAGCATTGTGCTTAATGTATCTAGAACCTCAAGAATGGATGTAATCATTTAATTTGTTATTTGACCTATTTCTCTTGCTGTACTTACTATTCTCTTTTTTATTATTATTTATGTAATATGGTATTTTATAAAATGAAAATATAATAACATATCAATTTTTCATTTTTTTAATCAACATTCACAATACTGAATTACAGGTAATCCTCGACTTATGATGATTCGCACTTACAACAGCCAAAAATTATTATTAAAAATTCTGTAATTCAACTTTACCACCTGTATATACATATATATCATCTTGCTTTTGTATAAGCATCCCAGCATTACAATTAGTTGGCAAGCAAAGCCTTTTAACAATACGCAGTAGACGGTAGTGTGATTCAGCCTTTAGCACATAAGTTGCTAATCAGCAGTCGAAATGTTCATTTTTCTGGTTGCAATTTTTGTATCTTTTCATAATCTTGTCACCCTTCAATAAGAGATAATATTACTGATGAAAATTCCAATATAAAAAAAGAAGGCAAGGAAAGCTTTAAGTTTAATTGTTTTAAGTTAAATAGAAACCTAATTTATGAAAATATTAAAACAAATCAAATAAATCAAGAATTAAAAAAGTCCTCAACTTATATCAGAATTGACTTATGATGGAGACATTGGAGCAGAACCCCATCATAAGTTGAGGACTACCTGCATATATACATAAAATATAAAACCTGTTTCATCAAAAATGCATACTTATCAAAACTGTTAACAGGACAAAATAATCTATTTTAACAAAATAGGAAAACATAAGAATTTCATTAATTTAATGAATCACTAAATAGTCTTAGTAGCTAGTTTTGGCTACTAAAGACTTAATCAAATCTAAATGCCTTAAACTCTTTGTGCTCCATTACCTAGCACATGCTAGGCAAGCCTTGATTCTCTTGCAATCCTATTCCTTGCACTGCAAGACAAAAATTTAGGAACCTCTAATTTTGTTTTTTACTTATATCAAGAAAAAAATTATTAAATATCAATTTTTATCATAATTTTCATTCTTTTATTATAATAACAAAAAATTGCTTTAAAATGGATAGATTTATAAATTTTTTTAATTCTCTAATTTCAATTTAATCTGAATCAACTAATCTATTTGCCAACTTTGGACTGCTCAAGAATTATATTGTTTGGCTAAAGTATAAATCAGTATGGGCATATCTCACTTTATGGTACTTTCCAATCCTGAAAAATTAAGTGTCAAACCTGAAATTGAATGTAAATCCTCCAAAGTGGTAAGCAAATACTTTACTACATGGCTATCTGGTTAAACTTTAAGATTTAGCATTATCATCACTTAATGAATAATAGTGGAAATATGTTTTTAGACTTTATATGTACTAGCAAATGAAAAAAGTGCAGTGATTCACTTTACAGTGGTGATCTAGAATGTAACTGCCATAGTATATGTGAGATGTGCTTGTATAGATGATGTATTAGTTTTTACATTGAAGATAAATTTGGATTCTTGATTAGTAAGAATTATCAATTATATTTTGTAAAATAAGTAATTATAGTACAGGCAATCCTTTGCATAGCACTGTATTTATATACAGGGTGGAAGAAGTCTGTACTCCTCCAAATAACTTGATAAGTATCATAGATTTCAAAATCTGTTAATGCCAACAAATAGGAAGTCATAGATGGGCTACCTGATGGTGACCTCAAATGAACTGATTATGCAAATGAAAACATTTTGCAAATCCTATTTAATAAACTGTAACACGGAAAAATTTCCAATTACAAATTTGTTCAGCATTCAATTCTGAATACTTTTAAAAAACTTCATCAAAATCAGATGAATAGTTCACCCAAAAATGAAATGAAAACATTTTTATATGTAAAGGGTTGACACTTATTTCTGATATGTAAATAACAATATAATATCAAAAAATAATATCCCAAATCAATAAATTGAAAACACAGAACCTAATCAGCAAGAAAAAATTAATCAAGAATATGCTCAAAATGTCTTCTACCAGCATCCAAGTACAACTTGAACATGATGTTGGATAGAGTTAGAGTGTCAGTAGAAATCTCTTTAGAGTGTCTTTAGAGTCAGTCTCTCTTTAGTGTCTTTAGAGTGTCAGTAGAAATCTCTGTTTAATCAGTAATAAAGCAGTCTTGAAGATCCTCTACTGTTATTATGCAAAAATAAAAGTTGTTGTTGTCTCATAAGTTGCAGCTCTTTGTGAGCAACCTGATTTTGGGCATTTCAAGGAATTGACATATGATAGATCTAAATGTTAGTCCTGAGCGATGTCTTCTCTGATAAAATCAAGCTATAACAGCAACATTTGCATTAGCAGCACTAAAGCATATGACCATGGCAATCATTTTATTAAGTAGTCAAATGTTGTACTGTACAGTTCGTTCCAAAAAGGTAATCTTTCTTCACCTAAGCGGAAGATGTTCGGCTTCCTTACAATACTTACAGACCAATAAGATTAATCAGTTCAGGTGTAAGTTTGAGTTTGCAGAGCTTTGGACGATTCCATTTATTTTTTTCTAACAATAGGGTTAGGTAGACTTAATGACAGGTATTCAATCATTTTTTCCGAAAATTGATTTTGAGCATTTTATTAGGAAAGTTTCAATTTATTATTTACAAATTAATCTATGTTGTAATTAATTTTAGCAAAATGCAGCATTATATAGTCATAACTAAATGAGTAATTAAGTGATAAGTTATTAAAGCACCAAACAAATGCACCGGCAATAACATAATGGCGACTATGGGAAGTATTTTATTTTATTGTTTTATTTGAAAATGCATTAAGATGTTTTATTTGAAAATGTATGCTTCTTTCTGCATTTGTAATAAAATTAAAAACTGTTCCAAATGATTCACATTGATAAAGTATTTAATATCCATTAATTGATCAAACGATTAAAAACCAAATGATATTTATTTCGTTTCCATGACAACTTAATCGTCTGATTTAAAAAAGAAAAATATAAAAATTGAACATGAGTGTCAAAATGAATTTTGTATTATTATGTCTATTTTGTTTTCTACTAATTTTTCTAATAAGAGTTTATATTTGTGTTCGATAGTCAAAATTTATAGTTTGTTCTACTATGTCTTTCTGGAAGTTCGGTATAAAGACAAAGTATAACAGATTTCAATTGTTACATATTTACGTATTATATTCTATTTATTTTAATAAAGATAGTTATATCTTTAACTTGTTTTTTTATTGTTTTCACCCAAAACATTATAAGTTATATCTTTAACTTGTGTTTTCATTGTTTTCACCCAAAACATTATAAAACAATTGGACTTGATTTGTAAAGATATTACTGCTGGTCTAAGTTTCTACAAAAATTTCATTTAAAAAAATCATTTCTTATGAAATACTTTAATTAATTATATCATTAATGTTTATTTTGAACTAGTCATATATAAATATGCATTTGCTTTAGATTTATCAAATAATTGTTTTTTGAATATATATATACTACTAATAAATCTAGTTATTATAATTTATAAAACATTGCTGCCATTCTTGATATGAAATCATTTTTCAATTGAAAGTTCAAAAAAATCACGTTTACACAAATAAAATTTCATTCTTATCCTCGACGGAAATATATAAAAAATTCTATATATAGTTTATATATAATATATGGCGGTAAACAAATACGGTATATTTATATTAGCATATTAGAATTTTAAACAATAAATCTGTAAATATCACACTCATAATTATCAATATTAAAAATTTTAAAAATGAGAGCGTGTCTATTTATTCAATTCGTAACTAGAAAATCTACCTGGCTTGAAATATGAGCAGCGATTAGTTCTTTCAGTTCAGAGCACTGTAATCGACCCATCTCATTCGTATACCTCACCCCTATTCTTAGTCAGAACGGATACGTCCATTTTTAGCTTCCACTATGCAGATTCGAACTGACAGACTGGACGCATCCATTTTTAGATTCCACTATGCACGTTCGAACTGACAGACTTTATAACAGATCAACTTCTGGTAAGCTCAGCCCCTACAAAGCAGGCGATTACCTTTCTGGAACGAACTGTACATGTATATTGAATTGTGCTTGTGTGAATGTGACTTTTTATGCAAATTGAACAGGAAGATGATGCTATTGTGGAAACCTCCAGAGATTTCCAGAACCAGATGTGGGAGGGTATGTGACATGATTTATAGGTAAGAATGTTTTTGTATGGTTTCTGAGTGAATTATTTATTCAATTTTGATGAAGTTTTTTTAGTGTTCAGAATTGAATGCTGAACAAGTTTGTAATTAGAAATATTTCCATATGTGAAATAGGAATGTGTAATTAGAAATATTTTCATATGTGCAGTTTATGAAATAGGATTTGCAAGTGTCCTTATTTGCATAATCAGTTCATTTGAAGGTCATCAGGTAGACCCATGACTTTTATTTGTAAGCATAACAGATTTTTGAAGTCTATGATAGTTATCAAGTTATTTGGAGGGGTACAGATTTTTCTTCCACCCTGTATAACAAATGTATCTATATTATTTAAATATGGTTAGAAAATTATACACACAACACAGTATTTTTGAACTCTTCTGAGAAGAAAATCCTGCTAGTATGTTAGATATAATTTTTTAATATTATTATTTCTTGTGAATCTAATTTTGACTTGCTAGCCATTATGCTAAAAAATTATTGGAAAATACTGGTATCTTATGACTCCTTCAACTTTAAAAAGCACAAAGTTCAAAAGAGAACTTCAATAATGCTTAACTCTATACCAGGGGTGGGCAAACTTTTTGGGAGAAAGGGCCATATTGCATCAATGAAATATAGCCTAGGGCCGCATTTTCCCAGTGATCCCTATCCTTCACCATCTGATCTCCTCCACGGGGTTGGCCGGATTGGCCGCATGGAAACACTTCAGTTTTCCACTCTGGAGAACCTGGGTTTAAGTCTCGGGTCCCACCCCTTGAAAATTTTTATCATGGGGTCCAGGTCCGGCCCATCAATCCCCGTTTTTTACAATCCGGCTGACCTCTCTGCAGGGATGGGCAGCTTGTGGAAGGGCTTGTTTTGCCCCACCACATAGTATTCTACAAAAAAGGAGTGTGGCATCATCTGTTGTCCAAAAATAAAGACTCCCCTCCCCGGATGTGGATGTAGCCCATGGTTGGAAGTGATCCTACCCTTTAGTAATCTATCTGATTGGAAAGGAGTGCAAAACAAAATAGCAAAAAATCTCCCAAAATCCCGCATTCACCTAATAACTGTCTGAGGTGACAAAATTCTCTTAGAAAATTATGTAGCCAAAATAGAAAGCTCTTAAGGGGTGCATTTATTGACTAAGATGATATAAAATGGTGACATGTTAAAATTAAGCCAATTTTCTTAGTAGGTCAGCTTTCATTGGCCGTTATATGAATCATGGGTTTGAATAATGTCAGCAGTATGAAAAAAAGTGAAATGCCATTTTCAGAGAAGTTTGGCAGGGCAAAAATTCTTTTAAATTATATTAAAATTAAAATTATACTTTAATCATTTTAAATTTGAAACAATAATTAAAAACATACCTGATTAGGAAATTGCACAAATATTAAATACAAACACCGTGAAATTACAAAAGGTATTGAGTTGATTGACTGACAAAGCGATTTTATCTGATTTTGAATGCTGTATTGAGATGATTGACTGACAAAGTGATTTTATTTGATTCTGAATGTTTGACAGAACGATTTTATTTGATTTTGAATGTATTTTGCAACCGATTTCTTATGCAATTTGGTTAATCAAATGTATTTTTGTAAAAAATATGACACTGTAATGACATCTACAGTTTACCATATGAATTATTATTTATTACTTTTCTAGAAATTACATAACTATATTGCTGAGATATGGAACAGATTTAACATTTTTGGTATTCATTTTATTTATCGATAAAATTTTTGGCATTATAACTATTAGTTAAAGGTCCGCAGTTTGCATATCCCTGATCTATACAATGATTAAATTCAAAGCTGCATGCGGCCAGCGGGCCGTGGTTTGCCCACTCCTGCTCTATACCATAAAATTTACAAAGATCTATCATGTAAAACAAACTAACACAGATTATTGATTTTTTAAAGAGCAGATATATAAAATCTAGATGCTGCAGAAGAAAATTAAGATATTTTTCAATAGAGTAAATATTCTCATTTGATTATGCTTGGCAGCAATGAAGAGGAAAAAACTTAAATAGGAATGCATATTATTGGGTATCTAAGATATATATATCTTAGATAACGTAATAATGGATGCCATTTTACGATTCCCTCTTGGATTCTCTACACGAGTTCGAAGGTGTTTTTAGTCGTTATATACAGTATTATAAGATTAAATCACAAGATCATATTTCCTCTCATTTATATGAGTGGGTAATTTCTAGTTTTTATTAATAATGTCTTATAAATTGTGATATATATATATATAACGACATTATTAATAAAAACTAGAAATTACCCACTCATATAAATGAGAGGAAATATGATCTTGTGATTTAATCTTATAATACTGTATATAACGACTAAAAACACCTTCGAACTCTTGTAGAGAATTTAAGAGGGAATCGTAAAATGGCATCCATTATTACGTTATCTAAGATATA
>AYEL01073525.1:0-29805 GCA_000484575.1 Olivierus martensii
TTAGTGCCTACATTTCCGAGGAAACTACTGCATGCTGAAGCCGAGTATCCGAGAAGCCGAGCCGAACGTGTCCGGTGAGGTGACAAACTTTTTGGCCGGAGCTGTATGTTCACTTTTCAACTTGCTTTTCAACAAATTTTATAAAATTCTAAGTGCAAGAAAATCATTTTGTTCCTGCTACTTAAGTGTCAGATTGACAACAGATTGTTGTCAGATTGTTCTCCTACTGATGTCCAGCATTTCAACAATTTCATTTACCGAAACACCATTTTCTTTATGGTGGATTATCAACTCTCTAATTTCTTTCGTGATGGCACGAGGTACTGTCTTCAGTATCATAGCACACCGTTTGACTACGTCATCCTCATCCCTGCATCTCGATTAGTATTTCAGGGAAAATTATCATATCGCACATGGCTTTTTATTATCTATTACGAAAGCCATAATATTAGTCCGCCATACGTTTTCTATGAAAACTTTAATATTCATTTTAAGCACGTCACAGTTCTCTCGCCGCTATCAGAACCCTACCCCTCGTTGCTAGCGAACTACATAATGGACAATCCCTCTGCCAGCACATTAGTGCCTACATTTCCGAGGAAACTACTGCATGCTGAAGCCGAGTATTGTAAGGAAGCCGAACGTGTCCGGTGAGGTGACAAACTTTTTGGCCGGAGCTGTACGTTCACTTTTCAACTTGCTTTTCAACAAATTTTATAAAATTCTAAGTGCAAGAAAATCATTATTAAAACATAGCATACTTATAGTGATAATTAAAATATTAAATTTAGACAATAATTAATAAAACATTTTTAATAATTGCGATTATTTCTAACAGATAATTCGCAATTGAGCCGTTCACAAGACAAATCGATTAACTCCACTTTTTGAACTTTCCAAAATTTTAATGTCAAAACACTTGATTGACTCTTAACTATATATATTAAAAATAAATTTTCTTAATAGTTAGGCTTAACACCACTAAACGACAAAAATTTTTTTGACCATCGAATAATAAATAATTTATTTCAGAAGCCAATTTGATTAACTCCTGGCCAGTGAATAATAAATAATTTATTTCAGAAGCCAATTCGATTAACTCCATATTCTAATGTAAATCATGTAAATAATGCAATTCAAACGTTTATAAGTGTCGTAATTTTTTGAATTTACCCTTCAAAGTTATAATTATATTTTTACATCTTTTAAAATCACTAAATTGGAAGGATCAATTGAAAGACATATAGGAAAGATGTGAAACGCCTACATAAAAGTTTTTGCTAACCAGTTTTTTATTCAATAAATTTTTTGGTTTTAGTCAAGATCTTCTTCTAATCGTCTAGGATACGACAGAAGAATTTAGTTAAGTAATTTTCAATACAATGGTATATATTAGATAATAACGGCAAGCTGTTCATTTTATCTAATCAGTCGGTTATTGTTATATGTGAATATTAATAGAATAACGCCTTTGTAAAATAAATAATTTACTATATTAAACCAAATAAATAATTAATTAAATACAAAAATAAGGCGGATCATATGGAGACTCTACTGTGATCATAACTGGATGACTGCGACAAAAATTTGGTTCCCACTAGCACGGAACCGCGGTGGAAAATTCGCGCATGACGAAAGCAGGGCAGTTTTGCCGTCATATCGTGACGTAAAAACCGATACTATCCAGTGTCTAGATGGATTCAACTTTTCCCCGACCGTAAAATCCGTCGAGATAACATCCACCAATGAAATCCATGCATTTTGTGACTTGAATGGTTGGCAACCTTGACAGTCAAGATGGCGGGATTCTCTGTCATTAAATCTCTCTCTTTAATCAAAATTGCATAGAAACATTGTTCGTATTTCTTCTTATAAATGTTTTAGATCCAGTATTTTCCCTTCCTCGATTTTGTTTCAGTTTTCTCATTTATTGCAGCTATTGACATCATTTCGTAAACAGTGAGTGCCTTTCGTGGCTTAGCATTCATTTTGTTTTACATGAAATGAATCATGGGAACGGCACTAAGAATCTTGGGGAAAGGGAAGCTTACCGCGATTGTGGGAATTCGCAAGCGGAATTGCCCACGCGCTCATCTGCGACAGTTTTTGAGCCTTACGCTTTCTGTGGCTGACAGTGGGAACCAACCTTAAAACTCTGCGTTCGGCCTCGTTATAGCAATGCTCTGACATTATCTAGCAACCAAGCTTTTGTTTTAACATTTGAAATTTATACTGTATTAACTTATTTTTAAAAATATTTTGAAGATTGAATTCTATGGTATTATTATTACTTTTTCTTTTCGCTTGCCAAATCAATTAACTCCATCAGTCACACAAAATTTGTAATAAAAATAATGATTACTTCAAGGATATACTATCTTATGCATTTTATATGTCGTTAGATATAAGCTAAATCTGTAATAATATACAGTGTTTATTTGAATTTATATTTTAAAGGGAATTTTAAAAAACAATGTATTATTTTATCATTTTTCTCTACTTTTCGTTTTGTAGAGTTAACGATTTGGCAAGTGAGCGGCTCAATTAAGTCACGTTCTGATCACCTCAAATTTTATTTTAAGGAAACTCATGTTTGCTACGTTATTTCTCATGAAAAAGAATGCGATAAATGAAAGTCAGATAACAAAAACTCATAGATTTAGTTATGCAATTTATTTGTAAGTGTCTGCCATATGTCGACAAAAGAAATTATCTCATAAATTTCTTTAAAAACAAGAATTATAACGATAAGTTCATCATATAATTGAGAATGCAGATAAAGCAATTTATAAACTCTTGCCTTTTTAAATATTATTTAAATTTTTTATATGACACTAGAAATTCATTAATGAAACATGTCAAAAAATTTATTGATCTTTATTATTTTAATATTTCTTGTTTCAATTAATAAATTTTTATGAATTAAAATCAAAAATTAAATTAAAAAATTATCTATTAACTTTAATTTTGAGTCTATCCAAGAATAGGGAGAATTTTTTAATAGACTGTATCCTATATTTTTAATGATTATTATAGATAGTTAATCCATTATCATTAATTTTATGTTTTCTATCAATAGATAAAAAGCTATCAAAAATAATTTTTTTCAATTATATTTATTGTTTGAGAAATATTTCAACAACAATTGAAAATAAGATCCAAAAATTTTAGGTATTTTAATAATTTTGTAAAATTTATTAGCATTTAAATGGAAGCTAAATGAACTTTTCAAGTTGACAAAAACAATTCTTATACTGTATTGTTTGTATACTGCAAGCCATTTTCAATCTATGGTTTCTGTTTATTTTAGAATAACAGTTGACTAAATACATTATTTAAATTAAAATCATTTTTATTTCTGTTTTTACCATTTGAATTTATATGATATGAATTTTTTATATGTTAATTCAGATATATTAAAAAAAAATATGAAACCTAAAATTAAAAACGATAGAAAAGAGAGCTTTTCGAAATTTCCATCAAAATGCGTTAATCCTTTTAATATAGTGTTCTATCAACATATAAATGTATTCAGTTCTTATCTTGCTTAATATTTGAAGGATATTTTGCAAAGCCATCAGTGGCGGCTCGCCCATAAGGGCTGCAGGGCTGCAGCCCTCCCACCAAAATGAAAACATTTTTAAATTATTATAGCTATTACATTACTATACAATTATTTTACAAAAACATATTTTTTCCGTTCGTAGTATATTTATTTTTGAATTGTAGGTACTAGGTACCTCGATAGGCGCTCTGTATGTGTGTATTGTATGAGTCAGTGCGATTGCGTACTCATCAGGGCTGCAGTCAGTGCAGACCGAGTCACACCACATAGTCAGTGTATTAAGCAGGTGGGAGTAACCCGTGATATACGTTTTTATCATTTGTATATCGTGGGCTGCAAACATTGCAGTCCGCATTGCGTATTTTAGCTACGTATTTTATTATAATTTTTTTCAGCCCTCCCACAAAAATCATCCCGAGCTGCCACTGAAAGCCATCTCTGAAAAGAATCTGGCAACACGGCGGCTTCGTCTCTTTTTGGCGCGCAAAAACATAAAAATGGTTTCCGGAGAGAGCCGTTGACTATCAAGCTGGATTGAGTTGGATTGTGATTGAGATAAAGTATTAGACTGTATGCACACTAACTTTATATTATATCGCCTGGTTCAGTTATTAAACAGTTGTTTTGTTTAATGATCTAAGCTTAATTCCTAACAATATTTTCCCCATAGAACTTTTTAAATAATTTTAAAGATAACTTATTTGTAAGGAATTAAAATTCACACAGTTAAACTTGAAAATTATTTTTTGTAACTTTAAAATTTGATTAAGAAATTTCCTTTTTGTCAACGAGAAAAATGATTTTTCCTATTATCAGTTTAATATAAATTATTTTAAATAGATTTTTTTTTATGCCATATTTTTCAAAATTTGGCGCCAGAAACAAATGCGATATTTTTATATTTTCAAAACAGCCTTCCTATGTATGGATTCAGAAAAGCTATTTAATATATATTTTCAGACAACGAAATTCGATCAAAAATAACATTTAATATATTATTTTAATGAATTTAAAATAAAAATAGGAAACAAGTTTCAGATAAGCATACACAAAAGAACTTTAAGCTTCACTTTACTATACAAAGTAAATTAAAAATGAAAAACAAGAACACTATATGTTTGCAATATAAATTTTTTTAAGTAATCAATAAAGCAGAATTGCTGTTATTTTAATAAAAAAGGTAATAAAATTTAAAAAAAAATTCGAATAAAACAAGATATTTTTTTCCGATACAGGCTCATGGATGTTACGATTTCTTATCTCACTTATCCAGCAAAGCCGAAAATGATTATCAACGAGCAAAGGTAAATGAATTGATTTTTTAAATAAAAAATTCTTTAAACAATGCAAATCAGATAAGTTTTAATCAAAATATAAGAAGAAAGACATTTGTAACATAATTTCAGACATTCCAAAAAATGTATGTTTTGTATAGTTTCAAGTATATTTTTAAATATCTCTATATGATATTGCGAATGATATAAAAATTGATAAATTTATTTTGTAATCAATAAAGCAGAATTGCTGTTATTTTAAGAAAAATGGTAATAAAATTTAAAAAAAAAATTCGAATAAAACAAGATATTTTTTCCGATACAGGCTCATGGATGTTACGATTTCTTATCTCACTTATCCAGCAAAGCCGAAAATGATTATCAACGAGCAAAGGTAAATGAATTGATTTTTTAAATAAAAAATTCTTTAAACAATACAAATCAGATAAGTTTTAATCAAAATATAAGAAGAAAGACATTTGTAACGTAATTTCAGACATTCCAAAAAATGTATATGTTTTGTATAGTTTCAAGTTTAGAATATAAATAATATATTTTTAAATATCTCTATATGATATTGCGAATGATATAAAAATTGATAAATTTATTTGTTGCATTTGGGCCTGGCCCATCGTAAATAGTCTGGCTAACACCTCTACAGGGGGTGGCAACATGTGTAGACCTTGTTAAGGTTCCGTTACTTACTAATCGGCAAGATTGGTAAGTGGCATTAAAAAATGTCCGCTACAGATCACATTCATATGATGAGATCAGTCATCAGACGAAGATAAGATTTAATGACAAAACTTTCTAGAAATTTCCGGAATTGTCCAAACTTCAATCGAATCCGGATTTTCCCGGATAACTTTCATGCAGCGATCCAACCAATCAGTTTTTTAAATACCAGAATGCTCAGTACTTTATGCAAAATTCCAATTTAATGTCCAAACTTCAATCGAATCCGGATTTTTCCGGATAACTTTCACGCAGCGATCCAACCAATCAGTTTTTTAAATACCAGAATGCTCAGTACTTTATGCAAAATTCAAAACAGATCACTTTATTTGTTTGCATTTAGGTAAAATACATAAAGTAGGCCTACTTCCAATTTTTCATATATTTAAAATTTTTATATATATCAAGTTTGGTACATAATTATTTGCTATCTTTGGAAAAGATTTAACAACAATAATATTAACTGTATTAATTTTACATTAGCTTGGATTGATGTTGGAACGATTAAGTGGATCTACTATTGGAATTAGTTATTTTGATTTTTTTGTAATTACTAAAGGGACTATTGTGAACGTAAGTACTGTATTGTAAATCGTTAAATATTACATTTAAATATTATTTTAACAAAAATTTAATATGATATACTTTCAGATAATAGGCATGGTAGTTACTTATTTTTTGACTATCGTGCAGTTCAGTGAAATCAATATCTGATTTGTTCTTTGAAGATCTCTTTTTGTAAGTATTTCAAAGAAAAATGAATGCCAAGACATACAAGCGCCTTGAAGAAATAGCCAAGGATGCTTTCGTAAAAACAAAGAATATTGGAAAATTTCCATCTAAGTCCAAATGTGGGCTATTGTCCTGCCTCACGAGGAAACATTCCATCTTTGGTGAAGAGTATATTAACCTTCTAGAAACCAAGGAAGCATATACCGGCTATAGGGATGGATCTGCTTATTTTTATTTTAAACTAGTAAATATATTACAATCAATATTTTTTTTAATAATTAATGATTTTTCATCGATACATCATGATACTACATACTTTATTTTAGTTATTACTGATTAGCCACAGCTGGAGCTGACATATTTACTTAATGCTAGAAAATTTATAGTTTTTATGGTTAAAAGTTTAAATCAAATTTTCTCTTACTAAATTTGGGCTCGCTAATGACACACTGGCAGTTTTCTATGAAAAAATAATTGCAAATGAAAACAGAAAAATTTTGAACTTAACTGCATTAGAATTAAATTGAGCGCTATTTAACATTTAATTTTTTAACTCGGATTTTTCAGTTTTTCTATTTTCTCTTGTTTATAATGTTTCCAAGGAAAACATTAAAATCAGAGCCATTGTATAGTTCATCATCAAATCCCTGATAAAGAGTCAGCCAAACAGTGAAGAATAGAGTTTGATAGACTTGAGTCTCTTCCAAGGCCGGCTCTATAATTGCTGGCGCCCTTTTTAAATATAATTATAAAAATTTTCACAAGGAAAAAACTAAAACTATAGAAATGAATTTATTACCCGGGTTGTTTTTTAATCAAGAAATGAATAATATTGTTTTTCCCAACTAGTATTTGGACAGTATGAACAATTAGCCTACCTAAAACTTTTTTTGCCTTTACATCAATAAATCTTTTCGTGACACTTTCTATATTTATATTGTTTGCAATATCATTTTCTATAGACAAAATTGCCAAAGAATTCAATTTGTCTCGAGAAATGGAGGATCATAAGTATATTTTTATAAGCTTTAGTAAACTAACTTCTCTCGCCAGCGGCCACAGTAATATGTATTATAAGCATTATTCTTAATGCCACTCACAGATTTGGCATGACATTCTGTAACTTATTAGTGTTAACGAACCTAATTTATAATCTATATATAGAGAGGAACTTGCTTTTTTCCCATCTTAAAAACATCAGATTGAAAAAATATTTTATTTATTATTTTCACTTTTTCTTTTTTTGGAAGATCCTCGATAGCGCCCCTAAGCACATGGCGCGCCCCGGGCAACTGCCCGAGTTGCCAATACCTTGAGCCGGCCCTTCTAAAAGTAATCGAATCTCTACTTGAGATAAAAAATATCTTTCTAAGCAATCAGCCACTATCCTAATAAGAAGAATCACTGAAATTTTTAAGGTGATAGTAGGCACAAATATCATATATTTTAATTCCATACGTTGAAAATCTCGTTTCCCTAAATATTATCATACAGATTGATGGATATTAATAAAATTCAGCATGATGATTTCTATTCCATTCTTTTTTGTCACATACATTGTTATCATTGAAAAATTAGACTGCAAAGTGATCTAATTTTTGGTGGTAAATAGCGAACTGCATTTGTAAGTTAATACAGTGGACTCTCGATTTTACGAACTCGTATGGACCCCAAAAAAGTTCTTATAATCGAAAATTTGTAAATGAGAATGGCATTAATTAACATTAGGAACTTTTCGGGACCAACTAAATACTTCATAAATTGGAGGTTCGTAAAAACGCGAGTCCACTGTATTATTCTAAATACTGTATTCATATTTATTAAATAAAAGTATATACTTATATAAGTAAATGTTTGCAAACAATATGCTTAATTTTTAAAAATCTGTGACGTCAAAGTTCAAAAATTTCGCTTCTGATAACGCAACATAATATTTAAAAGTCAGTAGAGCATTGCATACTTCATCCGAATTATTCGCTTCTCTACAATTAGTTTGTCGATTATATTAATAAAAAATGTTATTTAAAATATTAATGTACGATTTTATAATGATTCTAAATTAATTATGAAACTTAAAGGAATTAAAATATTAAACTGAATTGTTTTATGTTAAAATTTTATTGCTTGCTGTAAAATAACTACAACACTTGATCAATCATCTTGTAAAAAAAATTCAGTTTTTTTCATTTCCTTCACAGGATTACTTTGCGGGTAATAAGACATGAGCAAAGAATCTTGAGTCCTGGTTAAAAAAAATCATTTTATAAAAGCAAAAATTATTTTATATATCATTTAAATATTTAATTATAAGTAGCATTTTTAGATCATTATTTTATAATATAAAACTAACGTATGTTAATGGCAAAACAAGTATTATATATCGCAGATATATAAAACATGTGATGTACTAGTTTCATAATATAAAAATCAGTTATCAGTAATACAGTATTACAAATAAATTCTTACGTTTGATCCATTAATTCCATTGGAACAATTGTCACCTTCTCTACTCCCAAACTGTGCGTATTCCAAAAAGAAATTGATGATGATAGCCAATAGAAAGTAATCGTGTTTGATAAATCTAATTCGTAAGGTGATACTATCATATAACTAAATGTCGTTCCAGGTATTAGTGGTACATATCTATCAATAAAGCAAATATGTTATTTTTTTATTGGACATATGTAAATATCCATTAAATATTTTCATCAAATAAATTCATTAAAATATCATGTAGTGTTTGCAATTAAAGTATTTACTAAATTTTATTTTAATATATAAATAATCGGAAATGTCTAGGAATATTTTAAGACATACTTTTAATTGCGATTAAAACAGCTTTGAAGTTTGATAAAGTTTATCATAAATTTAGAGAAATATTCTTGCTTAGATTTAGAACTTTCTTTTATGCTTTGCAAGCAATTTGGTAATTTATTAAAAGATACAGTAATTTTTATGTTAATTTATAAATATTTAGCAAAATGGTTAAAATGTTTATTATTTAATTTTTAATAATTACAACTAAATAATTTTCATAAATATATTGCAGAATCGCACAAAGGCTATGTTTGGAAGTGACCTCTTTAGAACTTATTACTGCAGTACACTATTTAAAAAGTGAAAATATATATCGATTATTATAATCAACTAAACGAAAAATATTTTTGTTTTTATTATTGTTTTGCAATAAAAAAACATCTAAATATTTTCTATTATATTATTCTTAATAATTATAATTTCAATCCAAAAAATATTATGATGTTTATTTTCAGTATTAAAAATATTCAAAAATTTACTTAATAAGCTTAAATTAAACAATTTATTCTGCATTAAATTATGAAAAGAAATTAAACGAAATTTCTGAAATGAATTAATCGCCTATTTTTCTTTATATATTTTCCATTTTGGAATAGGTCAAGAACATGATCTTTCTATTAAATTTCATAGAAATTTATTAATTGGTTCAAAAATTATTAGGAATGAGAATGATGATGCATTATGTCTCGCTTAACTTTTAAAAAGCTAAGCTATCGATAAAACAATGAATTATTCTATTGCTCTTACTTTTCGTTTACAGTAATAGTTAATTCATTTCCAAAACCATGTCCTATAGTCAGTTTAATTTTGCCTTGAAGTTCTTTATCTTCTCCATCTTTGAGGTAAATGGTAACATAATAATGGTATACTAAAAAGGTTAAATATAATCAAATTAATGCATCTTAATTACACTCCCTTCCACTCATTTACGGAAAGTTTGCAGTAAGAAAAAGGTTCGGGTCACAAGAGCGAACAGACATTTCATTAAAGAAGAAAATTGTTTCACGAATGCGTGCGACCGTTGCGCGAAATGGAGAAGCGCTTCCACCTTTCCGACGACCCGTTGCAGACATCAATTTTACATTTTCAGCCTGTATAATCCGTAATATGGCACTCTATTTTAACAACGACAGCTGTAATATACGATACCACGTATACAGGCAAGATATCATGGACGTATTTTTGAACATCGCCAAGCATACTGTCACAGATATCAAAAACGGCAGCAAATTGTTTCACGATAGCGCGCGATCGTTGCGAGAAACCGAGGAGCGCTTCCGCCTTTCCGAGGACGCGTTGCAGAAAAGGGAGGGCAAATTTACATTTGCTAGACGTCCGTTGCACTACAATGTGCGCACATTTCTCTTTTGCAAATACAAATTGCAAACGTTACACGCAATGAAATATACTTAGTTCCAGATACCTAGTATGTCAATGCCTCTTGCTAAATAGCCAAATTTGCATACACGCGCGATTAGCTACCATGAGGTATAAAAGAGGCGAGGAATTAGCCGTATTGAACATATCATTGGTAACGATGTCGTCTGTTTCAAGCGTCGATTCTGAGGCGACGGTTACATATGCAAGGAAATCAGTAGTCTCATTTGAGAAAATTAAAGTTATTATAACGTTGTACTTGAATGACGAGAAACCGAAAGAAATTGCGAGAAAATTAAACGTCAGCAAAAGTGTTGTGTATAAAAATATACAAAAATTCGAGGAATGCGGTGGGAATATAGACAAAATTAGAGAGGAAGATTTCGTGAAGGCAAAAGGAAGGCATAGGACAAGCAAAGACCACATATATGCTTATCTAAACGAAATTGTTCAGTCTGATAACTCCTTGACACTTGAAGGAATACAAAAGAAATTAGAAGAAAAGCAGATATTCAGAAGCAAAGCAAGTATATGCAGATACCTAAAAGAGGCAAAGCTTACACGTAAACGTCTGAAAAGGATACAGGCTGAGTCCACTGAGCCACGTGTTGTGGATGAGAAAGCCTGTTTTGCACGTGTAATAATAAACATCGCTAATGGTTGTCTGTTATATCTAGACGAAACCGGCATTAATCTGCACACACAGAGGCGTTACGGCTACTCTCCTGAAGGAATTCGCCCAGTTGTTGCGTCCAGCCAACAGAGGTCGAAACATAAACATAATTGCTATTCTATCCAATGTTGGGATTTTCAAATATAGATCTATATTAGGCGCATATAATGCTAATTCCTTTCTGGAATTCTTGCGCCAATGCAGCTATGACATTGTCCAAACGTTGGATAATTCGTACCTTATTATGGATAACGCTAAATTCCATCATTCCCAAAACGTTACAACATTCCTGGAAGAAGAAATAAGATATAAATTTTTACCGCCCTATTCTCCTCAACTGAACCCTATCGAGGAATGTTTCTCCGCATTCCAAAGTAGACTGCACAAAGTTTCGCCGAAACCGACCACAATTAGTCAATTGATTTCATGTGTCGATTCTATTTTTGCAGCGATGAACTCCGACCTTAACTTTGAGAATTTTTACCAGCACATGAGGGAGTATGTACAAAAAGCATATAACAGGCAAGCGTTTTCATAATTATATCCGCAAATTTCTCCAGCATATTTTATCTGCGTACGTTTACTTCTGACATGTAATTACATGCATTTTGTTGTCTGTCTAAAACATATTATTGTGTACATTTTCAAGTTTTCGGAAAAATACCGTTTCAGTAAAGCATACTGTAAAAGAAGGTAAATGTGTGTTATTACATTGCGTGTAACGTTTGCAATTTGTATTTGCAAAAGAGAAATGTGCGCACATTGTAGTGCAACGGACGTCTAGCAAATGTAAATTTGCCCTCCCTTTTCTGCAACGCGTCCTCGGAAAGGCGGAAGCGCTCCTCGGTTTCTCGCAACGATCGCGCGCTATCGTGAAACAATTTGCTGCCGTTTTTGATATCTGTGACAGTATGCTTGGCGATGTTCAAAAATACGTCCATGATATCTTGTCTGTATACTTGGTATCGTATATTACAGCTGTCGTTGTTAAAATAGAGTGCCATATTACGGATTATACAGGCTGAAAATGTAAAATTGACGTCTACAACGGGTCGTCGGAAAGGTGAAAGCGCTTCTCCATTTCGCGCAACGGTCGCACGCATTCGTGAAACAATTTTCTTATTTAATGAAATGTGTGTTTGCTTTTTCTTGCTGCAAACTTTCCTTAATGAGTGGAAGGGAGTGTAATAAAAGAAAAAATAATATAGTATTATGAAGTTTTATAAAATAGTATCATATCATTTTCGGTACACTTACCACAATAAGGAGATTGGTCTTGAGTTTTAAGAAAAAACATGGTGTTAGGTTTTTCCATGGGTTTATACTCTTCTGCTAGAAAACCCATTACAGCACAGTCTTTCCCATGAGATCCACATTTTACACATTTCCCATTGGCGAAATCAGTCCAATTAGAACAGCGAAATCCAGTGAATAAACACTGATGATGATTAATTGAAGCAGTAAAAAAATCAACCGCTCGTTGGTGACTGCAACTCACTGCTTTTCTCATGCCTGAACATAAAATTAAATAATTTTAAATATTATATCATAATATCGCTAATAAAAAATTTTATATTTACCTTCGATAAAACCATCAGTGATAAATGACAAAATTCGATGATGGGTTTGGCATCCTGGTTGATCCCTTCCGTTATTTGGATAGAAATCTACGTGTCCGACAGGCTGTTTGATTCCAAGACCTGAATTTTTAATAATATAAAAAAATACATTGCATTACTTTATCAAAAAGTTAAGCTAAATCAAACAATTTTTAGGACAATTATTTTAGATCTTTTTAATTATAAACATAGCTATGCAAAATTTGATATTATCCAATAATTCTGTTGTATATTATTTAATATTTATCAAACTTTCTGATAAAAATTTATATCATTCAATCACTAAAAGATTTCTGAATGAGTGCCTGGCAAGAAGTAATTAGTATTTATTAATAATAAATTGGTTTGATCGTTATTTGGAGGTCTTATATCATAGAATCTGTATGATAGCTATGAAGAATTTTTTCCGGTAACACAGAAGATTCAAAGATCGAACCCGGATCTCTCATTTTTCATTGAAAAATGTGGTTCCTAGTTCGCACCAAGCTAAAAGTAATTATTAGATACAGTCATACCTCACCTTACGTCGTTAATTCGTTCCAAGACGCGACTTAAGTCGTTTTTTTAAACTCTTTAAAAAACGATCTAGAACCCCCTATTAAATAACCCCGTAACATTTCTAATAATATTTTTTAAGCTTTTAAATAATTTTATAAATTATTTTGCATACTTTAACATTCATTTTTATGTGATTTTACATTTTTTATCGGATTTTTTGGAATTTTTAAAATTTTTATGAGTTTTTGACATGTTCGCTGACTGACGTAAAGATGCATAAACTGACGTTAAAGCTGGGTCTTAAGCCGGATTCCCATTTGGGGTGAAGTCTGCAGCAAACGCAGAAAGGAGCTCGTTTCCATAGCAACGGAACTTGACCTTGCGGTCATTTGTTAGAAACGAAGTTGTTGCCAGCTCCTAACGTCTGTGCTTCTATATAGCGATTAGCTGCAGAAACTAGCCAATCAGAGAAATTCTTAGTACTAAACGATTTATACAATCGCGGTGATTGGTGATTGACTCCTATTCTTACCGACTATTGGCTGATGTCGTCAGTTGTTCACTGCAAACACTTAATTGAATGGGAACGAATACTGGGCATATTGACGTTTGCGCGTCATTAGCCCGCGGCGGTGCAACTCAAGTGGGAATCCGCCTTTACAGGCATAAAACGCTGCGTCAATACTCTGACGTAAATGCGTCGCGCACAAAACGTCGGACATACTGAAGTTTAAACCGAAAGCGTACGACGAGACTTAAACACACGACGTCATTTAGCTATTGGACAATTATTGTGACATCATTTGAAGTTAGCTGATTCAACATGGATAGCAAAATTCAGTAATTGTTATATTTATCGATGACTTCATTCACAAATTTATCGAATGTCATTGCTTTGCAGTCGCAAAATTCAAATTCTGAAAGAACTGCATGAATGCGTGACATATCGTTTCAGAGAACAACAACAGTTTCAACACTAGCTCGTATTCCGATGACGAATAATCAACGTATTCTTGTACGCAGTCAAAAAAAAAAAAAAAAAAAAATAAAAAAAAAAAAAAAAAAAAAAAAAAAAAAAAAAAAAAAAAAAAAAAAAAAAAAAAAATTGAACAAAAATCAACTTCGGCGTTAAGACGCAGGAAACGTCTTAACGCCGGCGGAAGTGACATCATAAGCATTGATACATCGGCGTATTTACATTGCGTTTTACGCTAATATTTTGCCTTTAGCAGATTTTTATTTTTTCTTATTATTATTAGCAGAAAACCAATGTAAAGTCAAAAACGGCATACATCGAAATGACTTAAAACAAGGTATGACTGTATATATAAATTATGTTAACTGAAATAATTCAGTTAAAATATATATATTTGATCGTTATATTAACTTGTTATTATCGTTTATGAAAATAAAAAAAAGGAAAATTTTACCAGAAATAACCAGACTGTTCAAATCTGTATGAATTACATCAACAAAATTAGCATCTGTAGGATCAATTCTAACAGAAATCGGCATATCTTCGAAATATGGAGCAGCTGGATCTAGGGCTGAAAAATTATTTAAAATATTTATTTAATCCAGTGTCTTATATAATTACACAAATCATCAAAAACTTTACTTGCCACTTATTCTTCCTAAATTTTCTAATCTTTCTCCAGCATAACCAGCAATATGAGCACCTAAACTGTGTCCAATAATATGGCAATCTCGAGCATCGACATCACGTAATCTCTAAATATTAATATATTTTATGTAATAAGTGCAATTCTGAATTCACAAAATAAATATTTATATTCTTACCTTACCTTCATCTGACCAATAAGAAAAGCTATTTCTGCACCAACAACTCGAGTATTGGCAACTGCTTGAGTATAAGGAAGCTGATTACCACCACTCCAATCTACAATAATCACGTTGTAGTTATCGTTCTTCAGAAGTTCATCTTTTAATGTCTGCAATAATATTTTTATGTATTAAATTAATTCGAATAAACAAACGAATATTGATATTCACTCACTTTCATCCATGTTGCGAAGTATTGCATATCTAAGAATCCATGAACGATAAATATAGTAGTGACTGAGTTATCCAATGGTGCATTTTTCACTGATTTTTCGTTATCGCTGGTTATATTGTAACTTTCGTTGGGATTTTTCCTGGTGTACAATAAAAATTGGGTGTTGATAAGTCGCTTATTTTGAGGTAAAACATTAAAAGGACGTTTCTTGTCGTGGACGAAATCATCTGTGATTTTAAAACAACCCAAATCTCTCATACAAACTTCGCTTTTAGCTGTAACAAAATGATAAAGTAAAATTCGTTATTTTAAATTAGATTATAAAATTAATATTATGAATAACAACGAAAATTATTTACTTTAAATTTTTATTTAAAAAATAATTTAAATTAGAAAATTTCACAATTCAATTTTAGCAAAACGCTTGTACTGTATTTACATTTATGGATTTGATTATGATGTTTTCACACTACTATTGCTAAAAATATAATTATAAAATAATAAATTACAATTATTTTTAATAAACTAATAAAAAATAATTATTGTTTTCCAAGAATATGTTGGAATTATTAATAATATAATTTTAGTGCTATATCAATGCGCTTAAATCAGGAATTTTTGGTATCTAAAATTATTATTACAATCTATTTAAATACTAAAGGAAACAACTCATTGAAAGAAAATTTAGCATACATTTCAAATATGAATTACTCATAACAGTAGATTTAATCAGAAGACTCGTCATTTGGATAATTAAAGTTTCCATTATCACATTTCATATGCAGTACTATACAAGGTAGTTTGACTTCACTCTAAGTGATCTATGTTTATTTATATACAATATCAGATTGGCTATGTGGAGAAAGTGGAAAAATTCCACATAGGTTAGGTTGCTTGCAGGTTGATATTAAAAACATATTTAAAATATTTTTTAATTTAATAAAATATTCTGCTAAAAGTGAAAGAAAACTGGCAAGTTATCGGGATAATATTCTAACAACATTTTTAATTGATGATAAAAATATTTATGATTGTAAAATGAATAAATTAATAAAAGTATTTATAGATTCCTAAAAATCCTTATAATTTTTAATTCGTGATAATATATTTTATTTATAGTGAGCAAATCAATAATTATCACAAAATTATAATGAATTCTTGAAATTTTTAATATTTTTGGGAAAATTAATATCGCGAAAAAACAATAGTAAAATCAGAAAACAGTAGTAAAAGAATCCTATATGTACAGTACAATATATATTCAGACTCTTTCTTATATTTAAGCAATATTTATAATTAAATTTTATTAAAAAATAATAATAATTAATAATAAAATTATTATTAATTATTATTATTATACAAATGTAATAGTACAGTACTTAAAATAGAAACTAATAAAATAGGATTGTTATTATGTTGGACACCTAAATTTGGATTCCAGTCGGCCCTTGCCAGTAGAGAAAAGTTGGCTAAACTGTACCCCATAAGAAAATAATGCTTCTGGAAATTAAACTATTAATCCAAAACAAAAAAATCTGTTTTTGTTTAAAAGTTTATTTTGTTGCACACAATTCTTATCAAAATTAAACTAGAAAAATTGATAATTTTTCTCCTAAATAATAGAAGAAAAAAAAAGTGTAATTTGGTACTATTTAGAGTACCGGTTGGCTAAATTGTACCCATGTGATTTTAAATCGTACCTCTAAGAAAGTCTGGAATATATTAAAAAAAGTTATCAGTTTTTTTAAATCAAAGTTGCAAAAAACTGATATTTAAAGTTTACTCATCATTAAATAGAAAATAATATGACGGCATTCGTATGACAGGATACAACAGAATAGTGTTATCACGTAAAAAAAATGATAATACGTTTAGAAAAAACAGCGGTGGTACAATTTAACGTATGGTAGAATTTGGCCTACTTTCCCCTATATGATTAAGTACAGGTATCCCTCCTATAACACGGTTTCGCTCTAACACGATTTGAAAATTGCGGAAACCCTCATACAACATGGTACTTCTACAATACGGTTTTACTTAACACAATTAGAAAATTACGTTTACTCTCTTACAAAACAAAACATTTTTATTAATTTTTGTAAATCCACAATATGAACACAGAATACATACATAAAATGCAATCATTGGGAAATACTTTGCTACAATTAGTCATAAATGCAATTTTTCTACAGTAGTTTGCCATGAGAGAAATAATATGCAGTCTTTTTTCGATTTCGATTTGAAATTGAATTAATTGGTGACCAACCAGTATTTTGTGTTCCAAACGTTCAGTTCTTGAATAAAAAATAAGTTTTTATTCTTCAATAGAGAAATGTGAAAGAGAAGAAACACTTTTTATTCATAAACTGTTTTTGGAATATGTTAAGGAACGATTGATTTCTAGCGGATTGTAGCGGGTTAGATTATAATTTTGTAAAGAGAGCAGAAGATACGCAAATTTTAAATGCATAAAAAAGTTCGGAAACTGAAGTTGATATTGTTAAAGAAAAAATAAATTTCTTGTTTTAATCAAACATATCTGAGAGAAAGGGAAGACTTAAAACAAACAAAAAAAAAAAAAAGGCAAAACCGCGGACTAGGAACTTTGTAGAAAACTCTCTTCGAGAGGAAAAGGAAATATTACTGTTCCATTTTGAGGCAAATAAATGCCAGCAGTTCCTTATTATGCGGCTTCTGGTTGAAGTGGCAACCAGGTCAGAGGAGAGAGTTGTAGACATCAAAATACATTAACAAAAATCCAATTCAAAAATATTGCAATTTCTCCAGGAGAACTGTGCTTCTGCATTCTTGAGCATGTACCTGAGGAAAGGAATTGATCTTCTAATTGCCCATCGATCACAAGTTAATTACATATAAAAACTATTCCATCATGTTCGTCTCCGTCGGACAGCTTACGATTTTTTCCATAACTTTTTACATGGGTTTTTGTTAATCTTTTTCTGATGTCTACAAAACTCTCCTCTGGCTTAGTTGTCACTCCAACTAGAAGCCGCATAATAAGGAATGCTGGCATTTGTATCAAAACGGAAATTTAATATTTCCTTTCCCATGCGGAGACGAGGAAGTTTTCTAAAAAAGTTCTTTGTCCGCAATATTTGCCAGTTCTTTTTTATTGTGTCTTATCTTTCTCTCAAATATGATAAAATTTATCCTAAAATTTTATAACAAAATTCAAATTTTTTACAATTATAATTTGCCTGAAACCAAGGGAGTGCTGTTCAGAAGTCTTCTGGACCTCATATCATCTATATGCTAAATGATATGGAATGCATAGAGAACACATACATCTGTTTGAATATATAGATAATAAAAATATTCTATTATATAATTATACTTATTTATCAAGTTTTTATTTTTATTCTTTTGTTAATTGAATAAGAAAATTATAAGACTGCTAATAGTGCTTGGAAATTTGATAAATAAGAACTTCAGTAATAGCAGTTAAGCTAAGAACTTGGATATACTACGAACGAAATTATTATGTAATAATTATGCACAAATAATATAAAATAACTTTTTTCTTTAGTAATATTACCGAACACGTTCAATTTAACAGATAAATAGGGTTAAAGATTGCATATGTAAAAGTGCTTTGCACACCATACTGCTAAAATTAAATTTTGTCATTATCATTATTCTACGGTAGAAAAACAATACTGTAACAGTTTTCAGAGTGAAGTCACTCTCTAAGTGTATATGTGTTTTGTCAAATGAAAAATTCATTTTGAAAGGAAAAAATGTGCCCCAACACTGCTAAAATTAAATTACCACAAATTTGTACCTATTATATTCATAATTAAAGTTTGGAGTTTTGAGCTAAGAACACTAGTTACAGTACTATATAAAAAATAATAGTTTAAACTGTTTAAAAATTTTGAATAACTGAAAATTTCACGATAAATTAAATACGATATTTGAAGACAGACTTAAATATATTAATTGCGTTAATATCTTTTTTTGCATTACTTTTGCATAATCTAATATTCAAATACGTTTTTTTTTTTAACTAAAATTATGCATTTTACACATAATTAAATTCTAAATACTGTACAATAAATTTTCACTGAAAATTCATATATTAATATTTTTACTGTTTATTTAATCTAATAATTAATAAATTATAAAAATAAACTTACTATCTCTTCTTGGTTTACAATCCTTATGTTTCTCCTCGTTAGAGGTATATAATCCTTGAATTCCTAATATAGGAAGAAATAATAAAACTATCCTGGTAAATTTCATTTTAATTTAATCTTACTCTGCCAGTTACCTACAAAAGAAAAGGAAGAATAAATAAATAATATTCATTTTTATCTATTTGAACATGTGATTAACTAAATAATCTGCATATCCACACGAAGTATAGCAGATGTTCATAAAAAACGATTAGATGAGGAATATACTGATTAACAAGTTCTATAATAAATTTTTAATTTCTCATTAACAGAAGGTGGGTTTCAAGGTTAAAAAAGATAAAATATCTAATTCTATGTTTATAGATAAAAAAAACAGTAAGAGAATATTAAATTAATTGACAATAACTTAATTATTATAAATATACTATTTTTACAAATAAATTCTTACTCAAGATGATTCAGAAGAGATGAATACATATTTTAAAAACACTTAATGCGTTTTTATTGTATAAAGTTTTTTGAAATTAGACATGTAATCTTTATTTGTTTATACATTTTAAAAAGTGCTCTGATATGCACTATAGAAGAATAACAAACAACTATATATTTAAAACTATTACTGCATCTGTCGATTTACAACATATTAAAACATGATTTCTGTTTAGCACGGCTGAAAAATTGATACCGAATTTTCGTTTCACACGGTTTAAAATTAATACCGACAACAAAGATGATCCAGTAATATTGTAAACTATGGACAACATAGCTATCATCACCATCATTATTGGCGAGCGACTTCTATGTATATCGTATAGTATAATACTTACATGATTTTTAATTTTTATATAACCTTCAATTATTAGAATTGTTAATTAACGTATATGAAAAAAATAATAAGAAATCAGTCATGTTAATATTTCAATATAAATTTTTTCTCGACATTGATTCAATGTCGAGAAAACTATGAATTGGAAGGGAATTACAAAACTCCTTAATTCAATATTAAGAGATTTTTGAGGAATTAAGTAAAAGTAAAAAGCAAACATTAATAAAGTATTTTATTAAGCCGATTCTGAAAATTTTCTTAGAAAATGAATTTTAATATCTGAGATTGAGGAAATTAGCGGTAGTAATGGCGATTTTGAACCATGCTTTGAACTGAGAAAGAAGACTTTCGATATTAATTAACATGAGAAGATACGGAATAAACTTGTTTTCATATATTTTGAACAGTTTGCCATCTTGATTCTTAAATTTTTGTTGTATATCTGTATAAAAGTGTAAATTTATTTGCAATTTATCTTAAATAAAATGCAAAGTATTTTATCGAAAGTTACGGAACCTATCCCTTGATTTTGATCTCGATTTACACGATTTTGATTTACACGATATTTTTGCAGAATCAATCTACAGTGTAAATCAAGTATTAGATGTATTAACAATTATCTATTTAGATCGTCGGCGACATAAATTATAATAAAAATGTGAGAAATTATTTATAAACAATTATATGTTTTCATTACGCTCTTAATTGAAATACATTACACTCCCGATTAATCAGAATAATGAGAAAATGAATAATTCCGGATAATCCGCAAAACACTCAAAAATCGAAATTATGGACAATATGCATTTAATATTAAAAAATAAATAAATTGCATACATATATACATTTAAATATTCTATAATTTATTGAAAAAAGAAACAACAAAATTCTTTTATTTACAACGAGAAATTATTGCAATATTTGAAATTTTAATTCGATTCTAATTTTTATCGCTAATTTTTAAGATATAATAAAAAATGAATTCTGATACCCTTAAAAAGATCTTTCAGATAGCCCATCTAAGATAAAACATCGATAATTACCAATCATTTTAGGGTTGCAGATTCTCCCCGGTTAATTCCCAACCTGGATAATCGGAATCCTATTATACATATATTACATCAACAAGATATGTACGCAATAAAAGATTCTCTTCATACCTGGAGATTCTTGCATGCAACTCGAAATTGAACGTGAAGAATCCTCCTGGAATTAAACACGGATCTGAGTTCAATTTTATTTTTTGAAGAGTTGTAGCAAATAATACACTGTTTTATTATTGTATTAAGCTAGATTCGATCAGAGCACACTCGGACAGAGTTCGATCGGAGATGAACTCGTTCCGAGAGTACTCGGACCTAGTTTTTAGTTCGTTTACACCAGGGATGCAAAAATCGCTGCCCTCCGATGACTTGTTGGCGGCCCGCCTCACCATGTGTTATTTTAACAAGTCACACAATCAACGAAATATTATTTGTAGTTTTGAACAATACATTTTCAAATAATATTTTTCTGGAGTGTAATTATGTTTACAGTGGTTCGATAATAATGTTTTTAAACAATAATGAAAAAATAATAATCATATTGTAATAATAAACATTTTTTTTTACTTTTTACTGTATTTGTGTGTGTAAAATAGGTAATTTTAAAAAACTGTACACTCGCACAAGATAGCACTGCCGCTTAATTAATGAAAATTTTAAATTAATTTTGTGTTTGGCTACTGCAAATATCGATCCCAACATGAAAAAAATATTAAATCAATGCAATACCAGGCATCCTAATAAAAAATCTTTGTTTAATTTTGATTACATTTCTTTATAATATGTAATTAATAAACATATGATATAAAACTTTCGTGGTTTTTTTGGTGACCCTCCTATAAGTAACAATGAATCCATCCGGCCCTTGGTCTTAACAAGTCTATGCACTCCTGGTTTACATGTTCCTAGTGCACTCGGTCTGTAGTCTGAGGTAAAATGGCGGGAAGGGATAGATGTTGTGGCTGATATGTTATTGCAACTCCTGCAATAACATATCAGCCACAACATTTTATTAATAATAAACAGATTAGACGGAAAAAGAGGAAGTTATGGGCTCGAGAATTGATTCTCAGTCTTTTAATTTCACATTCCACAAGCATTCTTCCTCTTCATACAGTTCTACTAATCTAATAGTTTCAGCTTCGCTCCACTTACGCGATCGTTTAGCCCTTTCCACCATATTAAACTCTCCGCCATCTTAAACTTCCAATCGGCTGCCACTCGGTCCGAGTATTTTGGTTGCCGTCCGCATCTTAAACTTCCAATCGGCTGCCACTCGGTCCGAGTGTTTTGGTTGCCATCCGAGTGGATGCGTGCGCATCGTCCGAGCGAACTCGGTCCGAGTGTTCTCTGATCGTGTCAACCTAGCTTTACACAAAATTATACTATATATTATATCTAATACAGTATAATTTCGTATCATTTTAACTTTAAAGTAAGTTGCTAGAACTTAGTCTATAATTGAAATCTTTGAATCAGTTAACTAGATTTAGAATATTAAAATTGTCCTATGGAGAACAACAAATTCTCAAATTTGGAATTGGGAAATTTGGTGGATTTTCAATCATTTCAGTTTGAAAAACACGATTTAGTATATCTGTAACCATTTTATAAATAACAAAATCTTTCTAAGTTTTATACCAATTCTTTCTTTAGATATTACGCCATGTGGTTATTCCAGAATTTATTTGGATCGAGGCCAACCTCCCTGAAGGTAGCTAGAAATACGGAACCCTGATTTGAACTTTGATCTTTCAGAATAAAGTTTATTATGCTTCCTTGCGGCTAAATGGCTGACGAAATAGTAAAGATCAACTATTCATTGACTTGTGGTCTGTTATGAGAAATTTCAAACGAATTTATCTGAAATCGCAAAACAACCACTTATAATAAAATTAAATGATGGAAGAATGTTAATTTAAAGAATTTTATTGACGATAGGAATATATTCTTCATCAATGGATTATCTTTACAAAAATCATCTTGAACTTTCACTATACTACAAAGTAAAATATTTTGCCTTATTATTTCTATTTTGTTAATTCTAAACAGAAAATAAATTTATAATGGCGAGATATTTTCGTGGCAATACGGCCAACACTTAGAATTCCCAAATATGCTTACATTTTTAATCAAATCGATTATTGTAGAATAGCTATCACCTCTAAGCGGATGAAGTTTCCACTGGGGCGATAAAGTTCATTAGCTTTTCACGTGATAAAACTCCTTAACTTTCAATATAAAATTATTTATAAGAGAATTTCACAATTTGCATTAATAAATTAAATATATTTCAAGCAATTTTTAATAAAATTTCAATATTAAACCAATAATAAATACGATTTCACATGATTTCAGGGGAATCCAAAAATAAAATTTATTCTAATCTAATCGATAAGATTTTGAATGCTAATCTATAAATCTGTGATATTTTATAATGCGTTTTTTTAAGATATACAAATTAAGTATTTACTACATATATCTAAATAAAAATATAAGATTTCTAAATATAAAATACCTGCTAAAAGATATTAAAAAGTTCTTACATAAAGCATTAATAAATAGTAACAGTATAAAAAAATTACATGCAGATGAGGCGTTTTTGTACTTATTTAGTTGAAAAGTAAATAACTAATATAAGTCAATACTACCAACACCAACTCTACAGATACTACTCGATTATGAAACGTCATTTTAAAAATTGCTTAGATAGCTTTGATCGACACACTGATCATACAAATATTTAATTCTTTTCATTTGATATTTCGAATTATTTTATTCTTTAAACTATTTAAAATTATTAAATGCGATACGAGTATTTATTTATGTTATTGTATATATGCATTCTTACATTCTGATTTATACATTTATAAGTGTTAAATAAAATATTTCAGAAGCGTGGAATGTAACTATTATTCATTGCAAAAGATACAAATTTAGATTAACAATACAGTAATAGGAATGCCACCAATCGAAATATGACGAAAAGCCGAAAAAAATTTCCAGAAGAAATGCTGATTCGCGCTTTTTTAATTAATCAACTGTCAGAGGGTACGAATATTTATTTCTCTAATGTGTATCTCGGAAAGTGCGCCAGATAGAGGTATGGTATTTACATTTTTGTAAAGTCCTCTGCTTATCATCATCTATTCTATTCCTGTTCTGCTATTGCTAATCTAAATATTGACGTATCCTGTAAAATTATTTATGGTTTATGTTCTCGTGTTGTTTATATACTTGTTATATGGAGCTGATGAAGGTTAACATAAGATGAAAGGTTTGCATCTAAATAATGTTTTTGCATTAGTTTTTTTTTTTTTTAAATACTATGATGAATTATTTTATGTAAAGTTAAAAAAATGTTTAATCAAATTCATATGATTGATAATTGATTATTCATTATACTTATTCATCACATTTTTATTTAGCAATTCATTAATTTTTCAACTTAATAATTAAATTAATAAAAAATCTTGGATAATAATCTAGGCGCTTATAGATATTTTGCAGGGTGATGCAATGGAAATAAATTTTTTATTTGTCAAATTTTCGATACAATATCTTAATTAATTCAAATTTGTCAAATTTACATGTACACTGCCTACAAATATACCAAATTTCAATGCTATTTATATGTATATATGTGTGGGGTCCGTGGGGAGTCTTATTGACGAAATTTTTGTGTATTTCGACATCAAATTCCTGACAGCAAATTGTGGTGTCAGAGAGTGTCGAAAAACTACTTGTGCGCTCGTCTATAATGTTGAAACGTTAGGTCTGACACCAGGAGCAGAGATTACTCCAGTACGATGAAGAATATTTAAATGAGCGTAGGTCAGGAATGTGGCCGAAAAACTATGAGCGATGTGGGTAAGCACGCGTCAGGGGTCCAGAAATGAAGGGAGAAATGCGGAAACAATCGACAACTAAACTATACATAATTAAATAATATAATATTTATTTAATATAAAATAATTATAATAATAATGCAAATAATTAGAAAACAAATATAACGTGTATCGAAGACAAATAACACAGAATAAAAACTAAAGAAATTACAAAGTTAAAATCTAATCCTAACCTTAACGGGACTTTAGTGTAGTTTTAACACGACAGAGACTCATGAACATATCCATGAGAAAGAATCTTTTCTTTTCTTCATATTTTCTTTAGTTTCCTTTCCTCCAAAAAATAGTTTCCTTAGTTTACTTTAACTGAAGACAAAAATACTGACGAACACAAAGACGATGACATTCATCCGACACGGACATAATTGAAGAGGAGAAGTGAAGAAGGGAAAAGCTGAACCAAAACCAGAAGAGGACAGCCACAGCCAGAACAAACACTCTGTGCAAACTGTTAAAAATTCTTTCTTTTTTTTTACTCTTCCTATTTTCTTAAAATTCTCCATTCATGTCAAACTGAAGAGAAGGTTCAAAACGAAACTAAACTCTTCATATGACAAGGGAAATGCTATTTCTTGTATCGCATTGGTGCAGAAAACTGTCAAAATAAAATTAGGCTAGTTTACTTTAATCGGAACCATAATCTTGAGTCATCGGATCCCTCGGTTTGTCTCTCTCAGGTATATTTTATGAGTATATCTGACAAGTACTGTATAACATTCCATTTCCTTTTCCTGATCAAAAAGGCCATTCAAAAATAATAAAGTTTCCTGGTTAATTTCGTTAGCTTACAATATAAATGAAATTATTACATTTAATTCGTGCAATTAATTTAGTTAAAGAAATCTCTAACAAGGAACTAAAATTATGCTTTTTAAATTTCAAATATTTGTTAAAAGAGAACTTTCCGACAAAATAGAGCTCTGTAAAACAGCTCGTCATCGCATCACCTGATTCGTTAGCTCAGTTGTTAATTGTCATTTTTTTTAAATTACAATCAATTTAAATCCGGCAATATCATTATTAAAATTAACAAAATTATAACCATATAAAAATATATTTAACTAAATGATAGATAACATTTTGCAATGAAAATAAGTTATTTAATTATTAATTAATGATAGACGTTCACTAGTTTTTAATTTCTTAAGGATGATCGCTAGACTATTATTACTTTAAATTCTGCAAACAAGGTTGATTCTATTGTTTGTTTGTGTTAGACACCTGCATATCTGTACACCTGTATATCTGACACCTGCAATTAGTGCGACGCGGTAGTTTCAATATCCATTACAAAAAAAATCTGTCCGAAATCTTACAAATGAAAGAAATTTTAAAATTTCTATATTACTTCGAAATCAAAAGGTGCACTTGCATTACCTTCTATCATGTTACCAATGGCTATTTGTATCACGTATATAGTACAAAATAGGTCAAAAAGCTCCAGGACGTTATTTTAAAAATTTCTAAAATATGTATAGAAATCTAGCTATCAAATTTTTCGAAGTACTGGCCTTGACAATTCACACATTTTTTTCCAGCGATCAGAAAGTTCGGAAAACGCTTTAGAAAAGTCATTATTTATAACTATCCTTATCGCATCCGTCGCAATGCCTTAACCTTTTTAGTCTATGAAACAAGTAAAAGTCACAAGGCTTGGAGTCAGGAGAAATACGATGGATGTTGTAAAACAGTCACAGAATATTTATCTAGGTCAGCGTTTCTCAACCGATGCGCCCAGGCGCACTGGTGCGTTTTGAAAGATAGCCAGGTGCGCCCCAATGAAAGAATAATTTATGATTTTTTTATATAAGTTACAGGACAAATCCGAATTCAGGAAATACTAGAATTTCCTAGTCAACAATTTGTATATGTTACAGGACAAACCCGAATTCAGGAAATACTAGAATTTCCTAGAGCGCAAACCTGAATTCAGGAAATACTAGAATTTTCTAGTCAAAACGAGAACGTCCTAACGCTTGTCGGATGTTCTAGTATTTCCTAGGCCGAACTTGAAATGCCAAACATTTCTTGGACGTTCTAGAATTTCCTAGGCCGAATTGGAAATGCCAAACATTTCTTATTCAAAGTCCGGAATTTCTAGTTTATCCTAGTCAAAAACCGAAGTGGCAAACAATTAAAACAAAAGTTTTCATATCTGTAGTGTATTCCTGCTCAGAGTTCGATATTTTCCAACAAAAATTTCTTTCTTTACAGAATATCCGTAAGCAGGGGCGGACTGATCATAAGAGTGTTCTGGCAAATGTCAGAAGGCCGATGCTGTCGTAACAATATGGGCCGGCAATATGGGAACCGATTTTTTGTCACGCCCTGCACTTTCAATATAATGTATATTTATTTCAGATTTCTCTTCATTCATTTTTAATCAAATTTAGCAATATTTTAGTATTTGCACACAAATAAAGACACATACTTTAGGTAATTACCTAATTATTTTTATTTTGTCGTTAAAATTTGTTTTATAAAAATACTATGTATTTAATTTATTTAATATATATTACAGATATATCATACAAGGACATTAAGATATAAAAAATAAAATAAAGACAGGCATATTGAAAAAAAAAAATTATTTAACTTTTTTGAAATACTCGTTTCTTTATTTTTTTCTATATCTTATGGCAAAATATCCTTGCGACGATATATCTCTGCGGCGAATTGTCCTAATACCAAATCTAACTAGTGGGTCGCTAACCGATAGATAGATAGGCCGCTGTCAGGATAATGCCAGAATCGAAAATATGTCCCAGTCCGCCCCTGTCCATAAGAATAAACAAATCTCATTGAGGAAGGCTGTAATCTGCACCAGTGGAAGTACTTAATAGGACTAAATCCGCTTTAAATGCACGAAACATTGTGTATCTAAATTATGTTTGTACAAAAAGAATAACATTTTGTATAATTCTAAATGCCACAAAGCCTACCTTACAAAAGTAAATAAGAGGTACCTAGTTATGTTTTTCAACTTTAAAATTTTTTTACTTCGTATTTTATGTTGAACTTCGATTAATAAAAATATTAAAATATTTGTCCATAAAAAATAAAAACTGGCAATTTCAGTTCTTTAAAGTCAACCGTGTAAATAATGAATGAACGTTAGCTCTGTTTTCAATTTGTCTTATTTCATTTTCTCAACAGGAAATAACAATGAAATTGTTATTTCTTATCAATTAATAAAAATATGCATTATGCTCATTATAATAATGTTTTTAATCAATTAATCAACAATTTTTGTATTCACGGTATTACCGTAAATACAAAGAATAAAAAAACATAACTAGGTACCTGTTATTTATTTTTGCAAGGTAGACTTTTTGTGGCATTTAGAATTACACAAAATGTTATTCTTTTGGCACAAACATAATTTAGATACACAATTCTTCGTGCATTGAAAGCGGGCTTATCGCTGTATTCTTCCATTGACGCAGATTGTAGCCTTTCTCAATGAGATTTGTTTATCTTTGCGCATATTCTATAAAGAAAAAAATTTCTGCTGGCAAATACAGTGGGTGATCAGTTAACGAACATAATCCGTTCCAAGACAATGTTCGTTATCTGATAAATCGGTAGTTTTCCGTTAGCCGGGCGCATCTTTAACACAACGGAATTGTCGATTCGTATTTTATACACTAGTCGGTGGGCGACAAATCTTTATTTTCTTGCGCCCGGAAAAGAACCAAGAAATCAGATAATAAACAAAAGAAAATAAATAATATCGGTAGCACAAGGCAAATAATAGCTAATGGCAAAAAAGGCCCATGTTTCTGGTAGGCAAATAAATTTTTAAAAATATCTTTATTTAAAAAAATTTAACAAAAACAAATATTTTTCACAAATTTTATTTTAAATAAAGAAATCAGATAATAAACAAAACAAAATAAATAATAAAGGTAGCACAGCAATATAATAGGCAAATAAATTTGTAAAGATATCCTTATTTTTTTCCACAAGTTTTATTTTAAATAAAGAAATCAGGTAATAAACAAACAAAATAAATAATAAAGGTAGCACAGCAATATAATAGGCAAATAAATTTGTAAAGATATCCTTCCGATAGCACAGCAATATAATGGGCAAATAATTTTGTAAAGATATCCTTATTTAAAAATGGCACAGCGATATAATAGGCAAATAATTTTGTAATGATATCTTTATTTAAAAAAATTTAACAAAAAACAATATAATAGGCAAATAATTTTGTAAAGATATCCTTATTTAAAAAAGGCAAATAATAGCTAATGGCAAAAAAGGCCCATGTTTCTGGTAGGCAAATAAATTTTTAAAAATATCTTTATTTAAAAAAATTTAACAAAAAAGAAAATAAATAATATCGGTAGCACAGCGATATAATAGGCAAATACTTATGATTTGGTTGTAAAGATATCCTTATTTAAAAAATTTAACAAAGAATGCTTTTATGTCGCTCAATCACATCCATTTTTTGCTGTAGCATAATCACTGACCTCTTTTTTTTTCGTTTCCTGTTTTATCGTCAGAAGTGTTCTTCCTTTTATCCATTTCGATACAGTACTTTTTAAAAAAGAAA
>AYEL01073526.1:0-23321 GCA_000484575.1 Olivierus martensii
TTAATTTTTATTAAAAATATTAATAACATGAAACATAAGAGAAGAAAAAATATATATATGTAAGACCCTCCGAAAAAACAATATATATAAAATAAAAAGAAAGGAGAAAAAGTATACAGCCTATATAAGATTCATTTAAATTATAATTATTGATGTAGCCTCCTTACCGCTGTTCAATTAAAAGGCGAACTTTTTTCTTTTTAACAATATCAACTTTAAATGCAGAAAAACGTTCAGAAAGTAAAATTTGTGTATCTTCTGCTCTCTTTACAAATTCAAATCGAAGTCGAAAATAGACTGCATATCAATCCTCTCAGACAGACTAGCGAAATTGCATTTATGACTAATTTTAGCAAAGTATTACCCAATAATTGCAATCACTTTGAAAGAAAATATTTAATCTTAAACACGAAATCTGCTTATTTCTAGTCTATACATATACATCCTAATTAGGTAAAAAGAAATGCGTATGTAGCCATCATAAGTTTTAAATTATAGTTACATAAAATCGAGCCGACAAATTTCAATTTATGAGAAACTTTTTTTTTAATTTTGAAACAGCATAAATATTTCTAATATTTATTAAACTGTTTATACAATAAAGTTTATCGAGAAACAAATTTTCTTTGATAAAACTGTATATACTGTGTATCAAAATGGCTTCATTAGGATATTCATAATTATTTCAAGATTTATAATATGTATAAAGGCGTATCAGAAACAATAATTCGATAGTCTATCCATTAAGAAAAAAATTTATTCATCTGAATTATTATTTTCTCCCATTGAATAGTATATTGAATTATTATTTTTAAGTTTAATAGGATGCATAATAAATACTTCGGTATGTCCATAATTACTGAAAAAATTTTTTATGTAATTTATTAAACCATATAACTTAATATAATTTTGAAAATAAACTCAACGGAATTATAGTACAGATATTCCTCCTATAACGTGGTAGTTAGGTTTCTAAAAAACACCGTGTTGTGTGGAACCGTGTTATATGAGAACTGGAACCAATACAAAAAAGGAGAGTTACGTTCCAAAACCAATTAAAAACAAATAACTTTCTTGAGTTACGTTCCAAAACCAATTAAAAACAAATAACTTTCTTTAATTCCGATTACATTCCAAAACCAATTCAAAACAAATAACTTTCTTTAGTTCCACATAAAAAAACCTTAATTTTTTATTAAAAATATTAATAACACGAAACATAAGAGAAGAAAAAATATATATATGTAAGACCCTCCAAAAAAACAATATATATAAAATCCTCTCGGACAGACTAGCGAAATTGCATTTATGACTAATTTTAGCAAAGTATTACCCAATAATTGCGTTTTATGTGTGTATTGTGTGTCTATAGTGTGGATTTACAAAAATTAATGAAAATGTTTTGTGTTGTAGGAAAATAAATGTAATTTTCTAACTTTGTTAAAGTAAAAACTTGTTGTAGAAGTTGCTATGAGTTTTCTGCAATTTTCTATTCCAGAAAGCGAAACCGTATTACACGAGGGTTAACTGTATGTATGTAAATTATGATCAGTTTATTCAGTTCTCTTTCAAAATAACATAAATATGTATAACATGTGTAACATATAATTTTAACATAAATATGAATAGATTTTGGTAGAAAAAAAATGGCAATTGTACGTTCCAATAGGTTATTTAGTTTATAGTTTAATAGTTATTAGTGATAATTTGCTATTACAGTATACATCTATCAATTACAGAATTTTATCTGTTATAATCCATAAACATGATAAAAATCACAGCAAAAACAATCATTTATACCATATTTTATCTTTATTGAAGGTACTTCTCAAGAAATAACATACAGTATATTCTCGATTAATCGAAGTAACGGAGAAATTAATTTCCTCAGATAATCGATTCCCTGTTAATTCTCAAAATACTCGAAAAATAAAATTTTGGACAATTTGCATTTGATATTAAAAAACAAATAAATTGCATGCATTTTATTTGTTTTTTTTTTTGAGTATTTATTCAGGGTGAAGAAAACCTTGGTCGTAAAATTTTGTGTACTGATAGGGGATCTCGAAACAAAAGTCGAAAAATGTCTAATGAACATATATATGGCATAAATGCCACCGTTTTCGAGTTATAACCCTTTTAAGTTAGCCAATCGCTATCGAGTACACAAAGCGTCACGACGCATCGCGTTGCAAAGACGCTTCGCATTGCGTCGCTCTCCTATTTACTACCGTGTTAGGGTAGGCCAGGCTGGTAAGCGCGTAGCGACAAGCAACATACGACTAGCGACAGAGAGATTAGTAGCTGGCGACATCCTGGCCATACTGATACGCCGGTTACTCGACTTCAGTCGCCATAATGGTATTTTCAAGAAAATTACGACTCTTTCTTCTGGATGATGATTTTCATCAATCCTCCTACGCAAATATCCATTAATTTATTTAAAACATAAGAATTTTATAAATTTACAAGTTACTGTACTTACCAGATATACCACAAGCATTTCTCACTTCCTCCCACAATTTATTGGTAATATTTCTATTTTTAAAATTTTTGTCTCTCTCTTGCCATAATACAGGTCTTTGAACTTCTGAAATCAAAAGTTCTCTATTAATGCTGCTGGAATTCATAATTGAAGTTCCACAAGAACAGACTTGTCGCCTCCGTTTGTCGCGCAAAATCAAACTCGTTTGAATTCTGAGCGAGTCGTTCAAGCGCTTAGCGATTGCGCTCAATCGCTTTACGTCAGCCTGACCAGTTCAACGAAAACCTGTATGTTTGAAATTGACTTTTGTTGCCAGCTACAAAAGACTCGCTCTGTCTTATCAGCTTGGCCGTACCCTTAAGGCCGTGACATACTAAACGCGAAGCGAAGCAAAGATGACAGAAAAATTTGCATCCTTCGCTTCGCGTTGCACTGCGCCGCAATCTGTCTACATTGCAGTTGAGTTATATCCCATATTTCATGGGAGATAACTGATAAACCCATGTTTCATGGATTTGCCGATAGAGGTCGTCTGCGGAGTGTGGTTGATTTGTTATTAGAAAGAAGTTATCGTATATTTTCGGTATTCTTTTAATCTCATGTGATATAGATATGGTCTTTTTTTGTACTTCTAAAGCAAATTCTATATCTGAATCCCAACCACACGATTGAAATTTTCCAAGTATATAAAACATTCGTTTCTGTTGGTTGATTGCTTCCTTCGCGTCTTACCGCACCGTTTTGTTCGCGCGTGCTGATTGGTCAAAATTCGACTTTTTCATCTCCTTTCGCGCGGCTACGCGAGTTAACTCGAGCAGCCGCACGGGAAAAGCTAGTCCAAGACACACTATAAGCGCGTAACCGCGCGAAGTTGTTTTCTTATGCTTCGTTTCGCGTCGCGTTCAGTGTGTCACGGCCTTCAGTAAGAAGGCGAGTGACGTAATGCGACGCGTCGTGATGCTTTGTATACTCGATGGTGATTGGCGCTAGCTTTAAAGGGTTATAACTGGAAAACGGTGCCATTTAGACCATATGTTCATTAGACATTTTGACTTGTTTCGAGGTCTCCTGTCAATACACAAAATTTTACGAAGTTTTTCTTCTCCCTGTATATATTTAAGTACTCTTATTTATTAAAAAGAAAAAAAAATTTGCAACAAGAATTTATTGAAATATTTATAATTTTAATTTGATTATAATTTGTATCTCCACTTATCTAAGATATAATAAAGAAACCAATCTGGGGCGTTTAAAAATATTTCAGATAAAAATATCGATAATTATATATCACTGTCGGATTGCGGATTAATTCCGGATAATCGGGGATCTACTGTAATTCCTAATCTTTGTATTTGTGTCGCAGTTGTAAAGAAAAAATCAGAAATAAATGTTTTGTATACAGGAATTCAGTACACATGTTTTCTCTGACACAATAAAAGTCGTACATTCTTGTAATTATGCAGACGTTAGCGGCATTCTAATATAAATTAATCTTTTTTATTATTTGGAACATATAAAAATATATGTTAATGTTTACATTAACGCGTAAACAAGTATTGTGTTAACTGAGTAATAGTTAATTTTCAAATATAATAATACAAATAATTATCTGAAGTGTGATGGTAAATAAACCTGAAGGACCAATTTGTTCCTCAAGGAAGCCAACATGGAGTCAATGCTGACCCGAAGAAATATTATTTCATATAATTTTCTCACGAAGAAAAGTCGAGAGGATGAAATATATCAATAATTTTATAACAATCGTGATAAAAAAAAAACAAAAATTCTTTTTTTTAAATAAGAAAATTAAAATCGGTAATTATAAAAAAATTCTTTTGATAAATTACACCGTGATAAAAAAAAAACAAAAAAAACAAAAATTCTTTTTTTAAATAAGAAAATTAAAATCGGTAATTATAAAAAAATTCTTTTGATAAATTACAGTACAGGTATCCCACCTATAACACGGTTTCCTACAACACGGTTCTTGGTTAACATATTTAGAAAATGGCGTTTATTCTGCTACCACACAAAATATTTTCATTAATTTCTGTAAATGAAGTTGATATAGGGACACAATACACACACAAAATGCAATTTCGATAATTTGCCTTGAGAGGAAATGTGCAGTCCATTTTCGATTTCGATTTTGAAATTGAGTTAATTGACATCCATTGAGTATTTTGTGTTCCAATTGTTGTATTTTGTATTCAGTTCTTGGATAAAAAATAAGTTTTTTTCTTCCATAGAGTAATGTGAAAGAGCAGAAAAACTTTTTTATTCATGAATTGTTTAAGTATATGTTAAGGAACGCGTATGTGTAGCGGATTAGATTGCAGAATTTGTGTATCTTCCGCTCTCTTTACAAACTTTAAATGCATAAAAAAGTTCAGAAAATGAAGTTGATATTATTAAAAGAAAAAACGTTATCGTTTTAACGAAACAGTGGTAAGGAAGATTGTAATTATCATATGAATGTTATATAGGCTGTATACTTTTTTATTTCCTTTTGTTTTATGTATAGTATCCCACCTATAACACGGTTTCGCTCTAACACGATTTGAAAATTGCGAAAACTCTCATATAACACTGTACTTCTACAACACGGTTCTTGGTTAACATATTTAGAAAATGGCGTTTATTCTGCTACCACACCAAAAAATAAAAAAATTGTTTTATTCCTTTATTGTATAATAAAGACTAATAATACTGAGCTACATTATGATTTAACAATTTATACACATATCCTTAATAAAAATTCTTTATAGAAAATTTCCTTTCTAGCCCATGCATATATAAAGTTCTGTACCAAAAATTCTATAAATTGGTAATAGATTTTTGAAATCTGACTTGTGAAATGTATACTTCAATATGTATATTAGCATGTTTACATATATAGTTGTTTTATAAAATGCATAGCTTATTGATAAATTAAAATTTTTTTTGTAAAAGGACAATTTAAGTTTAATGTATACACAAAAAACTTTTATTTCATAATATAAATAACGGATATAATATTAGAAAACAGAAATTGTCTTTACAGGGCTTTAAAATCAAAGAAGTAAGTATTTTTATCTAAAATGGAAATGTTTTATAAAGAAATTTTACTAAGAATACACAAATTCATTATTTTGATTAGGGGATTGTACCTGTTTATCCATGCAATCTCTGATCAATTATATTTTTTATTTTTTTTTATTTAATATGTTAATTTTCGAAATTATTAATCGGTAACTTGGTTATTTAATGATGTCACATAAAAATGGCTTACCATGCAGAGCTTTGTCGATCTTGTCGCCACAAAATGTTTTCTCCCTATTCTATGAAGCCAAATTTTTCTTCTTTCTTTGTTCCTTTTGCACGATGGAATGGCAAACAATCGCTCTTTTGATTTCCCTTTACATTCAACTGCACAACAGCCCGTCATATTGACAAAAAATTGCAATAATTACACTTTGTAGACTATATAGAATGCACTGACATATACACATACGGCTTTCTTTGCACTAAAAGGGAGAAAGGAGGACACGTGATACAGAGCAGCCTATGGGAGGGCTAGATTGTCGGCAAATGCACCGGAAAAGTGTGTCGCTACTTTCCCTATCTAGTACTTTAGCTATAAATACTATTTACACTATATTAATGCAGATAAATTTCATATTTAATTGAAACTTAAAGTGCGCCTATGAGTGTAAGTTATTCTACAGGTGCGTCCTGATTTAAAAAAGGTGGAGAAACACTGATTCTAGATACTGGGTAATTATTTGAGCACGATACGCGGAGCATTAATCATGCAGCAATATCCAGCATTTTTTGAAATTCTGGTCTTTTCCTGCTAATTGTATTTCTTAAAGATGCAAAATATCCACATATACAGTTTTTATTAATAGATCATCCCTCAGAGATGAATTCGTAATGAGTAATTCTGTTTTTATCAAAAAAGGTTGATGGACAACCAGATCGATAGTCATCGTCGATGCTTGTGTGCCTGTCTTTAACTGTCTTATATCGTTCAAACATATAGCTTCGTGACAAAGCTTGATTTCTATACACTTCAAAAAACATGTTAAAAATCTCCACGGATGTTTTTCGCAATAAAAAACAAAATTTATATGTAACTCTTTGCTCAAATAACCACATATTTATAATGCAACGCTAAGTAAAACTGATATTATTCTTTTGGCATGTGCAGCAAAACAACGACTGATCCACTACTGCTATCTAACGGGAAAATTTCCAAATAGTATAGGCTTTTAAATTATATATACAGTACTTTCTATTCAAATTTCGAATTTTTGATATTTTTAAAAATAAAGTCCTAGAAGTTTTTGATCCTACCCTGTAGCCTATATATGAAGTATTATGAAATATAAATCTTCGTCTATCTACTGTACTAATTTAACTAGTTCTCTATATGAGTTATATTGTTAGTAGTACCGTATAATAATGAACTGCAATTAAAATATGATAAATATCCAAAATAGTTCATTAGTTTCTGAGGCTTAACTGTAATCAAAATCTTAATAAGAATTCTATCAAAATTCACTTTTTTATAGTATGTTTAATTCTCATTAGTCAATGCATATATGAGTGATTTGATGACTGATAAAATTTTATATGGACTTGTAGCGTATAAAATGTTTCGGATAATTTGAACAAAGAATTATTTAAAAAGTAAAACATATAGGCGTTAAAAAACTTATTTAATAAAACAGTAAAAGCATTCTTTCAATGATGAATTTGTTCGGGTCATCATTGAAAATACAGTACTTTATAAACAAAACATTTATATAACTTTTGACATATTTATTGTTTTATTAAAGACATTTATTCATTTAATTAAAAAAATCAATTGGAGAAAAGTTGAAAAATAGAAGAATTACAAAAAATTCGGATCTAAAATCAGAATAAACATAACTTTGTTCGGAAATAAATTAAAAATTAGAAATACGGTATGGATGTGCAAACATGGTTTAAGTGATCATTACATATTTCTGCAACATTCATAGTTGGGAATCATTTAAATAAAGATGATGATAGAAATAATTTGATAAAAAATTGGAAAAAGAAACAATCAGGAAATTATTACAAGCAATAGACAATACTTAAATAAGTAAACTTGTTACTGTTAATGTTATATTAGTTTAACATCGATGAAAAAAATTGGCTAAAATATGTGCTTAATTGATAAAATTGGTTTCAAACTTAACAATACAACTATCGATAATAAAGCCATTTGTAATCGCAGTGTTGATTTTTTTTTCAGTTTAGATAAATAAGACGTAGAGCGATAATAAAACATCATATTAATTAATTTTATATTACACTTTAAAAATGTTGTTTTCAGTAAAACGGCCAATAATTGTACACTTATTTTTGGGTTAATTCTTCTTTACTTAATTATTTTTCAAGCTAATTTACGTATTTTTATTCCTGCAAATGATAAATAGATTTACATTTTTATATGATAAACGGAGTTTGTGTTAGGTACCAGTATAAACTATTTACTGATATCTAACATAAACTTTGTTTATCATATAAAGAGGCAAATATACTCTTTAGTATTATTGCGTTTATCAGTTACGTAATAAGTCTGACTGTTCAAAAATTAAAAAATAATATAACTTATAGTTATTTAATATGTGAAATGTGATTTTTAATTCTTTTTGACGTTCTCCTATTGAATTTTTTAAACAAAAGAATGGCTTTAGAATAAGTTCCTCTCCAGTTAAAATGGGATGTAATAAATTAAATTTAATTAGAATCTGTTATGATTTTTATATTTGCGTAAAATATCAGATTAATACTGTCAAAAATTTTCGTTCAAAAAATTTCTTTATATCTTTTGAACTCAACAGAGATTTGTTAAAACGGCCCACTGGTTAGAATAAATTGGCTTCAGTGGATTTGGCAGGCAAAACTTCTTCGTTTCTGAATACCTTTTCCTGTGAATTAAACAAAACTCATTAATAAAAAAATTACGATATTGGGATAATGATGAAAATAAATATTACTTACTCATTATTAATGACATTCATCGGCATCACTTCGACATATTCTAGAAAAGTTTTTCTAGTGAACCATCTCAACAGAGTTTTCAACTGAAACCCAACGCTGGCTATCGGCCCAATATTTTTATCAGTACTAAACTTATAAAAATATCTACTTCCGGGATAAAGTTTAATATATCTGTTAAAATTGAATGTTTCTGTTTTAAAAAATAGTAAAATTTTTTCTCAGTGAGATAATGAGAATAACAGTAATAATGATATACTTGCTTTTTAGTTAACTCGCCAGTTACGTCTTGGAATTGTCCATGCAAAGTTATCTCTATCTTTCCTTTTAAAGTTTTAATCTCCTTTTTTCGTTGTAATTTAAACGAAATTTGATAGTTTTGTACTGCAATTATTATTAATGATAAAATTTTAATTATAAGATTAGATCAATTATTTATTTAATGTGAAGGAAAAAAGGGATATTTACAGCAAAACGGTTCGTGTCCACTAGTTTTGATATAGAGTTTAACATTTGTTCGATTAAACGGTCTTCCTTCGTCGGCTCTGAAACCCATAATACCACATTTACTGCCGTCTGGTCCACAGTTTGAGCACTTTCCTTCTTCAAATAACGTCCAAGAAGGACATTCGTAACCTACATGCACGCAACTGTTGTGATTTATTGAATGGTGAAATATATCTATTGCTCTCTGATGACTGCATGAAACCAAGTATCTGATAGCTAAATATGGATATGTAAACAATTTAAATAGTTTATCTTTATTATCCATATTATAAAGTATGAATTATTGAATTTTCTAGCAGTTCCCAATTTCCTTACTGTCCGAAAGTCCTTTAAAGTTGATTGTTTTGATTAAATTTCTGCTGCATCCCGGTTGTCTTTTCCCATCATTTGGATAAAAATCTACGTGGCCGATCGGCTGCTTCATTCCCAAACCTACGATAAAATATTAATTTGCATTTGAAAAACTGCATGAATGCTTAGTTAAATACAAACTAGTATATTTAATCCACTAGAATAATTGTAAAAATAGAGAATTATAATTAGTTTAACGCTCAGTCTAGCATATCACTGAACCTAATCCTATCAAATTTTAATCATTATAATAATATACTGAATAGGATGCCCTTGAGAAACAAAATATCTTCGGTATCAGTATGAATCACATCCACGAAAAGGGCATCAGTTTCATCCAAACGAACAGATGGAGGAAGATATTGGAATAAAAACTCTGCCGGATCCAATCCTATAAAAAATGCGTTATCATATCAAATAGTTTCAAAACTAATATTTTATGAATGAATAATAAAACACCTGTATGAAATTTAACCATAAAACACCTGTGATTCTTCCTAAACCAGGTAATCTCTCTCCTGCGTATCCCGCTGCATGTGCTCCTAGACTGTGACCAATTATGTGAACATCGCTCCTTTTCAGACCAACCGTTTTCTTTCAGAAAAAACGAGAATAATACAAGTAATACATTTTAATAATTAAATTGCGATTAAAATATAAAATAAAAACAAGTTACGGTTTACTTCGAGCTTCATGATTAAATATGCAATCTCTGCTCCAACTACCCTAGTATTAGTCGCTGCTCGAAAATACGAATAGATGTTTCCGCATCTCCAGTCGACTAGGATCACATTACCTTTATTTCCTAACAGAAGTTCGTCTTTTAAATTCTGTAAATAAACATTTTAAAATAGTAAACTAAAATTAGAATAATAATAATAATAATAAGCAGATAAGTTTCTTACATCTTGCCAACTTGTGTAATATCTATTATCTATAAATCCGTGTACGATAAATCGAGTAGTGGTGTTTGGGTTTAAAGGCGAAGAAAGTAAAGATTTTTCGTCTTCCGCATCTAAAATGTATCCTTCTCTAGGAGTGGTAGCAGTAAAAAGTTCGAAACGAGTATTGATGTATGATCGTGAATCTGGAAGATAATTTACTTTGCGATTAACAAAATCTGACGTAATTTCGAAGCATCCTAAAGGTTTCATGCATGTTTTCTGACCTTTTTCTGAAAAATGAAAAAAACTATAAAAATCTATTATTATACTAATGAATGATATAAAATATTTATAATATTTGATATTCAAACATACAGAAGAATACATAATAATAATGAATTCAATAGTAAATTATTAACAAATTCTAATGGGATGAATTTATATGAAAAAAATAAATATTTTTAACCTCTGAATCAAATATTAATCGTTTTAAAATATTAAATGATTTTCATGTGCTGTTTAATTCCTAATTTTTATTAGTCAAATAAATTTAGTTCAGACTATTTCAGATTTTTTTTTTTTCGAATGTTAAGGTTACCGAAACTTTGCAACCAACTTCAATTATTCAGAAGGATGTCAAGTTTTTAATACTTTCATATAAAATATTATTCTCTTGTTACATTTACTTATTATTATTTTTTGTCTGATATGAAATCAATATAAAAAATATGGATAAATAGTAAAAATATTAAATTCGCTAATTTTATCTAAAATTTTTAAATTCGGCATTTTTTTCTTTTTTCTTTAATATTTCATCATTATATATATATTTTTTTTAATTGGCTCCTTTCATATAAAGTTTAGGAACGAATATAAAGCAATTCTGACCAACTGTTATATTACATATATCAATGAAATTTGATAATGAATATACAGGTTATAATCGATATATGAATTACATATAATTTTAGATTTAATTGCTATTTGAGATTTTATTCTATTTTGTTTTAAAACTACCACCATATCTATTTATATATTCAGAAGTAAGATTAATTCTATTCACCGTATACGGTGGGCTGTTCAAAAATCCACCAGAAACGAGTTTGGAACCCCATTAGTGTTTTAACAGATTGGGCCCATAATCCTCCTGAAAAATCTGGAACTCGAAACTAAAGATTATTAATTAAATTATCAGATCATCCCAAAAGTAATGTCGTTTTTAGCATTAAGTTTTGAACGGATATAAAAGATAAATCACTTGTTAATTTAATTAAGTATATATTCTCCATTTGAATCAATAACATTCTTCCAATTTTGTGAAAGATTATTTATTCATGTTTAGACAAGCTGAGACACATTTGGACAAGTTCAGTATAAGAAAAGACATTATTTTTGGGATGACCTGATAGATTATTTTGAAGGTTTTATGACGAATCTGGACAAAGAATCTATTATGGAGATCCACTTAAGAGCTTATAACAGGTTTATCAGCCTAATTGTGGAGTCTGAACTATGAAATATAAGGACCGAAGACTATTCCGTGAACAATACTGAAGAATATACTGTATATTTGAATTGGATTCGAGGAATATCCTTCAGATGACAAGTTAATCCTCATGACAAAACTCTTGAAAAATTTATATATATATATATATATATATGTATGTGTTTGTATGTGTGTGTGTGTTTCTGCAATTTGTCATTATTTCGCATATATTAAGAAAATTTCCTCATAACTATAAATTAAATAACGTAATTTAATAGTACAAAATACAATTCTAAATTCAGTAATTCTAGTTTTACTTACTTGCAGGCATCTTAAATGGTAGGGGACATCGAACAAAATAAACATAAGAAAAGAAAATTAAGAAAGTATAGAATTTCATTCCTAAATATGTGGTAAACTGTCAGCTATTCGATAACTTCAAAACTAGTGGCAAGTAAATATGCCCATCCGTTCTTTTATATACTTTAAACAACTGCAAAGATAAACAGACATACTTCATTGCCATCTGCTTGTCAGCTTTTCTGATAAACAAATAGAAAGATGATAATATTGTATCAAAATAGTTTTATTGTATACAATTTCTTTGTTTGTTAAAACTAAAAGTTTTATTTTTAAATTTAATAACGAATGCATTATTATTTATTTCTAAATAAACTAATCTGTCTTCTAAATAAAGATATTCTCGGCATGTTCCACATATCTGATGTATTTTTTTTCTTTTGACTTATAGAGTCATTATAATACTTTTATTGTGACCAGAATTGAATTTATTGGATAAATTTTTGCGAAGAACGAAATCATCATGAAATTATACACATGGATATAAATTTCATAAAAATTGTCCAATGAAAGTCGAACTGATTTATGTCTGGATATCACAATGAAAGTAAGTGTTTTCACAAATATTACGAATGCTTTTAAAACTCAGCTAAGTACTAGAATGATTTTTATATATTTATCTTTAAAAATTATTAGTAAATTTATTTAAAAAAAAATCAAAGATTTATATATTAGAACTTTCTCCTTGTTTACTTTATTAGAACTTTGAATGTTAGTTAAAAAATATATGGTGGATCAAAAGTCAGTATATAGTCAATGAAATATGATCAGATCATATTTCATTGACTGGCGACCTGACATTTATGGACTGCTGTTTTTAGGGCATAGTAAAGAAGAAAGTTTTGAGAGGAACCTCACACAGTGGACGAATTGAAAGAGTTCATTTTGAAAGCATTTATGGACATTGATGCTAACCAGAATTTATGTTACTGTGTGTCACAGTGTCGAAAATAGGTTTCAGGAACGTTGCAACGTTGATGGAGGACATTTCAAATACCTAAGAGATTAAACATGATCCGAACAGCACAGTACAGTATTTCTATTTTGGCCCACCCTATAATTTCCAGTATTTTTTATTGTCAATTTATTTTTAATTATTGATCGGTTTATTATTAATTTATTTTTATTATTTTGATAATAATAAATTAGTAATCAAAGTTATTAAAAAAAGATGACAATTAATTGAAATATAATAGATAGAAGTGTTTAAGTTTTAAAAGACTCAAAAAATAAAAATAATTTTTATAGATTTTGTAAGATTTTTCGGATTTGAAAAGACTAGCAAATAGAAGTTAAGCCAGTTTTTTTCTTTTTCCTCTGTTTTCATTTTACTTACAATTTAAAAAAGTTGTACTTATTTAATTTAATTAATAAAATTAATAACAAATAAATTTGACAAAATAAAAAGCAGTTTTAATAAAGTATATTTTTTATCTTTTGTAATAAAATCCTTAATTAGCCATAGATATACAAATCATTTTTTGCACTAACTTAACAAACTTAATTTAGACCAAATTACGTTTTAAGTTATTCTAATGTAAGCTCCATTCGACAAGTTTTAATTTGTTAGTGTTAAGTGTTTAATAACATTACAACGTTTCCAGATAATTGACATATTACAAAACTATCGTTACTATTTAAAATTTGATAACATTATTATATTATTAGACTTTAACTCAGAAAGATAATTTTTCTGAGAAACGCAATATATTTTGAATGTACTGTACTATTATTTATTTACATAATTTGTAAACTTTACTATATTTATATATAATATTATAAAAAGACACATTTGGATCCTTCAAAAAATGTTCAAGTTAGAGAGGTGTCAAACATAGATTCATAAAATCAAAATTTTTTTGGAACCTATATTTAGGTTATATAAATAAAAAATATGCTATTATTTAAATATAATACACAAATATTATAGGGTGATGGAAAAGTCACGCAACCCAAAAATCCATTATAGTACTTATCAAGCTTTTTATTTGTTTATAGCTTTATGAAATGACTAAATAGCATTTCCAATTGTGATAACGTCATAGACAAATTTAAAAAACATCTTTTATAAATTAAACTTACAGTTTTACAATGCACTGAAATTTGAGTTGCGTGACTTTTCGATCACCCTGTAATATATATATACGATATATATGGATAATATATATAATTTCTTTATAATATATATATTATAAATAATATATAATAAATGGATACTGGTTTTGATGAACAACTTCAGATGTTGCAAAAAATTTGTCTATTAAAATAGATTATTTTGAAGATTTTATGCCTCCATTTAAATTCCTACAGTACGGTATATATTTTTATTTTTTATGATAAACCCTTACCTAGCTCCTAAATATGCAAATCATTTTTTGCATCGACTTAGCAAAATAACGTTTTAAGTTATTCTAATACAAACTCCATTTGTCAAATTTCAATTTGTGGTAGCTGGCCAGTTAAAAATAGATCTGTAATGAGTTTAGCATGTTGATGAATAGTGATAAATGGACTGGGATTCGATCCCTGTATCTTTCAGATGTAACGCTCTTTCACCTAATTGTCCAACCGAATTTGACTAATGATTTGAATCAAAGAAATACTTGACATTTGCTCAACTGAAGAACGATGTTGACTTAATTTAAATAGGTCTATTATATTGTATGGCATAATACATATTGTATTATGCCAATATGCATTTTGTTCAAAGTTTCAATTCATTATTTAGAACTAATGGATGCCATATTGCAGTTTATACTAAGTGAATATGTTTGCCGTTTGATATGTGTGAGCTCTACATATGTAACTTTTTCTCGTGATTATGATATACATTTTACAATTTAATTAATGTTTTCTATTGACAAACACTTGATATTTATTCCACTATTAGTCCCAATTAAATCAATTGGTTACCATATATAATACTATGTATGTATTATACAATATATTCTGATGTTTCATTCTTTTGCTATCATTCAGCATTTCAAAATTCTAAGATAAATATACTACTTATCTGTTAAATATCGAAAGATGTCAAAATTATCTACAAAACAAATTGTTTACTCGAAATTTTATCATTTTACAACAATAACATCTTAAAATGCCTTAGAAACACAGAAAAGAATATAAATTTTATCATTTATTCGAAACCAATTTGTTATATATGAAAGCCATTTATTTAAGACTGAAAATAAAATGAAAGATAAATTTGTACAGAGAACTAATTCATATCATTTCTTTTACATTATTATAAAATAAAGCCTATAAATTTTTTTACCGTTTAAATGCTATTTGAATGGAATTCAGTTTTTCACCAACATAAATTTTGAGATTATCAAAATTTCTCCATTGCTATATTTAAAATCTTTAGCTAACAAATATTTAAATAAAATTTTTAGGTACATGTATTTCGATGTTTTAATATGTCAATGCTAAAAATATTTTCCTTTCTCTTCTGTTCTCTGTTTTTGCAAAAACGGTATTCTTTTTATTCATTCCTCGAAGATCTAACAGTTTAAAAAATGTTTTGATTCCACTATTAATTGTGAAATTTTTACATTTAGAATAGTAGTTGAAACATCTGGACTATGGAAATAAGGTACCCGGCTACCGAATTAAAAAATATGATATCAAAATCACTTTCAATGATACAGTGAAACCTGTCTAAGTTGGACACATTTGGTTCCTTCAAAAGGTGTTCAAGTTAGAGAGGTGTCAAACATAGATTCATAAAATCAAAATTTTTTTGGAACCTACTAAACACTAAATTTTCATGTCAATGCAAATCTTTATTCAAATCAACCTAAATTATTTTAAATGGAACTCAAAATAACAAATATACACTGCAGTCTGTCAGTGCTTTCAACATAGAAATTATTTATTTGAAAAGAAGACTGTAAGTAGAGCTTGCCTTTTTTTATATTTAATTTACACTTCATCCACACATTTTCAATTTTATTTTTTATATTTAATTTATACTTCATCCACATATTTTCAATTTTATTTGCGTTTGCCTCTTTTATATTTAATTTACACTTCATCCACATATTTTCAATTTTATTTTTAACTAAATAGAGTTTCAACAATCTCTGGTTCATTATTAGAAAATACTTATCAAATAGTTTCAACAATCTCTGGTTCATTATTAGAAAGCGCTTATCATTCAAATTCCTCTACATATTCCAAAACTGTTTCATGATCATTGGTGTTCTCTTCCAACAAAGTCTCTATATGAATATAATCTTTTCAATTAAATCATTGACTTTACAATTTTCATATTCATGATGGATAAGATTGTTGTCAATTTGTAAAATCTTCAGCTAAAATTTTATGGTGATAGTTCTCAGGAAGACCACTCAGTTCTTCTCCTAGGTCAAAGTTATTGACCTCTTGCTCTTGCTTCCTCAGTGAAATCTAAAAGGAACCCAACTTTTTAAAAACATTTCTGAATAGTTAATTGTGAAACTTCTTGTCATGCAACATAAATCTATCTCACTGCATCCAGAATAGTAAATGATCAACAACTCGCTTCTTTTTGCATCCAGAATAGTAAATGATCAGCAACTCGCTTCTTTTGGTCTGATGTCAGTTTATTTGATTTTCTTTTACCGCTTTTTAAGATCTCTAACGGTCTTTTGGTCTAATGTCAGTTTATTTAATTTTCTTTTACTGGTTTTTAACATCTCTAAGGAAAGCTTAATCACAGCAACAGAAGAAACTGCATACAATTCTCAAAGAAAAAAAGCAAAATATAAACCAATTCGAATATAGCCAATTATAGCCCCAAATATTTTTAATTTTATTGCAATAAAATATTGTTGCTATAATTTGGCTAGTTTTGGTTTGATTTTTCTCAATGCTCAGTGCTTATTTACAGTAATAAGTAAACTATGGATTTATAAGTCATCAGCAATTATCTTAAAGTATGACTAATCAATATTATAAGTTTCTCTCTCACAAATTCCTTTGGTTAATTTTCTAAACCTAAATAAAATTTAAGATTTTTGGTTAATCTTCTAAACTTAAATAAAATTTAAGATTTTATTTCAACTAATAATAAAAAAGTGTCCATCTTATTACTAACCGTTGTTCAAGATATAAGATAGAGAGGTGTCCAGGATATAGAGGTTTGGGGACATATAAATAAAATATAGGCTTTTGTCCGGTTCCGGGAAAAGTTGTTCAACATAGAGAGGTGTCCAACTTGACAGGTTTTACTGTAGAATCTAAACTTTGTAAAAATCCATCTTTTGGTTCAGAATTTATTAGAAAATAGACTATTTGTAAATCTTGAATTTTCTCAATTTTTGGATGATTGAAGTAAAGACAGAGCTGACATATCTCCGTTTCGGTTGTTAAATATTATATTAATAACTATGTAAGCCAGTACAAATTAATTAATTAATATAAATTTTATTATTAATTCATAACATCCATTATGCTAACAAATGAGCTATGTTGTCACTGTTTGTATACAGACTGTTAGTAGCATAGATGCGTTACGTATTTTTTGAGAATATCAAGATATATCCAAAACATTTCTAAATATACTAGGTTTCCACTTTGATTACATATAATAGGAAAATTTTTCTTACCTCTTTCCACTCGTGAGGATACTAAGAGGGTTACAATAGGAAAATTAATGTAATTTTAGATTATATCAGTTTCCTGCTCCTATATTCACTAATTTAAATAAAAATGGTTGTTTACATAAGTTTGTGATGTAACAAACAACAAGCATAAAATCCCCGAGTGGCCTTGTGCTATACTTCTATCTGCCAAAAGATTGAAGAATAAGTTTCAACAGGTCAAACCGAGATCTTTCTGAAAAATCTGGAATCTAGAATAAAATACGATTTCTCGGATGGAAGTATAGCATTGCAAAAATTCGGCCACTCATATTTTAATGCTATTTTTCTCAAGATCTGTTCAGCAAACAGATTGAAAAATGATTTCATCCGTTTTTCAGTCTGTTCACATCACAAACTTTCGCAAACAATTATTTTTATTTAACTTACCTTGTTAGTAAACTTAAGGAGCAGGAAATTGGACTAATCTAAAATAGCATTAATTTTCCTATAGTGCGTAATCAAATTGAATACCGTGTATTCAATTTGATTACGCATATTCAATATAGACTTGTCGTAAACATTTTCAGAATGATGTGAAATGGACTTAAAATCGTTTTTTAAATAATTAAATCGTTTTATTAATAATTATTTAATAATTTTTAATACTATACCTATAGATTTTTATATCAGAATCAAAGTTTTCTCTATCATTTCTTTAGCGTATCAGATCAAATGGCAGATAGATTTATCATCCCGACTCCTTTTGAAATAAGGGCTGCTCTATTAAAGTTAATGATGGATTTTCCTGATCATTGGAAAGGTAAGGACAGAATATAATTTAAGCAAGTTAGATCCTTTAGGATTCGAATGATAAAATATATGTATATAAGATATCTAACATAAATACTTCTAATTTTTTATTCAGCATTATTTTATATTTTTTCCGTTTATAATATAGTATATTTGAACTAAATTTTTGGAATATCAAATCATAATTTGGATAATAACTTGCCTGCAAATAACAACCTGTATACAGGAAAGTAATCGTGAAGACAAATTCAGCTGTTTTTCCATATAGCAAAACTCGTCGAAAATAATAGACAGGAACATATGTTTAATATGTAACTTATTAAACTAACCAGTAAGAGTAAGACAACATAATTATCATAAATAAAAAGGGCGAGTGTTAATCTTATTTAAAGTTATAAAAATATATATTTTTTCAACGATGAATATTTGAATTATTCGAATAATATTTAATCTAGATATATATTACTACTAGCATACCCGTGCCCGGCATTGCTCGGGCAGTTCATGGTGTAGTACTTAATCCTATAGTGCGTAATCAAATTGAATACCGTGTATATAACAATATAGACTTGTCGTAAACATTTTCAGAATGATGTGAAATGGACTTAAAATCGTTTTTGGTTAGAATGTAGGGAAAATATTAAAAGATTGAACATGTTGGATTTTATAACAAAAATTAAAAGATTTGATTAATAAAGATCATGTGAGTAGAATGAATTGATACAAAAATGTGCAGAAGAAAAATTAATATTAAATAAAAAAATAAAATAATGATGTAAAGTAAAAAAATAATTAAAAACAAAATAAAATAAACATTTAAAAAATTATTACAAACAAAATAAAAAAATATATAGCTAATGTGAACAAATCTTGAGCACATACGAGAGTCCAAATTTAACAAAATTAGGTAGCTATTTAAACTACCAGACAAAAAAAGAAAAAATACAGCAGTGAATGTGATAAGATTAAGTTGTATCATACTTACTATTGTGATTGATTATATACAGGGTGTCCCAAAAAAATGTACTCGCTCTATATCGACCCATCACTAACATATTTTTTTTGTTTTTGTTACAGATAAATTATTATTCAAGAATACCAAATCAATAAATCATTATCTTTTGTTAATTTATCCTATTAGATCTGTAAATATGTCAATAAATACCTTGATCAAAGTTAAATACAATCAAAGCCCGTTATAGGGGAATCGAGGAGACTTACACTTTTTGTCCCTTATATCCAAATGCGCAACAAATCGGTATGTTGTTAGGTTGGCAAAGTAAACATTGAAGAGTTTTCAACTAGGGTTGTTATTTCAGTTTTAACTGAATATCAGTTATTTGAGTTGTGTAATTATTTGATTACCGGTTATGGATCTTGTATTTGCGGTATACATAAAATGGGAAATAATTAATACTAGATATTACCTGCTCATATAAATGAGCGGAAATCCTGTCATTTAATCTCATAAACTTGGAGTATAACTCTTCTACAAACTTATATAACAAATTATTAGGCGAAGCCATTTTTAGGGTACAGTGCCACCTGTGGATTTTGTCTTTTTAGAGGAAACTACAATTTTAATTTAATTTGTATTATTCATTTTTAAACTATTTATACAAAAGCAACAAATTGGCTTTTTATGATGTTTTTGTTGTTTTTAAATAAATTACACTGATGGCCGGCCAAGGTAAAGCAGGATGAAAAGTAGGTCATCACAAGGAAGAATACAGAAAAATGAAAAATTATCTCCCTTATAGCCGAATTTTCCATTATATCCGAATCCACTATATCCAATGAAAAATACACACAAAACATAGGTTTTTCACCGAGGCTAGATGCGTTTATCCCTTATATCTGACTCCCTAATAAATAAATAACCGGCTTCGACTGTATATGTTTAATATCCAGTTAAAGTATTTTTTGGGACACCCTGTATAAATTATATAAAATTGATGTTAAAAATTAGCAATAGTAAGAATTAATTCTAAAATATTCAATTTTTCAAAAATTTGCATAAAATTTATATATATTGAATATTCCTAAAAGATCTGGCCAAATTTAAATCAAAATTATTACTCACTAAAGCAAAGCAAAAGTCCATATAAATATAGGTCAAGAAATGTTTCTTTTTTGAGATAGCATAGGATGTAAAAGCATAGGTAGAATACACAACTTCTGCAAAAGTATTTTGTACAGTGTTGCGATTAATGTACTGTTTGTTTTATTACAGTTTACTACAGCTATCACAAGATTAGGCCTATTAAATTGTGTGATTTTACACCCTGTGTTATCTCAAAAAGCAAACATTTCCAGACTCATGCTTATATGGACATTTTGCTTTGTTTTGATAACTAGTATCTGTGATTTAAATTTGACCAGACTTTTAGAAACCCCTATATATAAATTTGATACAAATTTTTTTGAAAAATTATTTATTTTAGAATGAACTGCTATTTATTTTATAGATCAATTTTCTCAAAAATATAGAATATTTTATAAAAATTTCTTTACAAATTTGTAATGATTATTAATTTACATACAATATATACAGAGGGTCCTTGAGATAAATTGTAATTATATTCCTAAAAAGCACAACTTATATTGAAATATCATCTATTGGATATTGATTTCCCACTGAACTACTATGATATTTCAGACCAACTTAAAAATTTGAATTTATATGCAAGTATATAGACTTGCATATAGTAAATACTTATTTTATTGTATACTAAACTATACTATATCATAACTTATTGGAACTGCTAGATGATAATTAGAAAATATACTATTTAGTTATTAACAAAATATAAGAATAAAAAATTATTATTATTATTTTTCCTATTACAGTTGTTCCTCTTCAGCATTTGAAGTTGTTGCAGCTGTAAGTTTAAGTTCTTGCTGCTTCTGTGAAATTGAGGTTTTTTTGACTTTTTTGTTAATGAAAGAGTTTAACTTTATCTGCATGCAACTACAATCTTTGCATCATAAATCTCATGATAGCAAGACAAACTATCATTTATAAGTCATGTTAGACAAATGATCACAACTCTGCAGAATGATATATTTCATATACAGTTTGTAATTTTGAATTTAAATAAAAAAGAAGAATGAAAAAAAATTCTAGTGAAATAGATATGCATATTCTGTTTAAAAGACATAAGTGCAAATATATTTAATGTATATTGAATTTACCATTCCTAATTAATCAACAATATATATGCAAACAAACATATATCACTATGATGTATATCACAGACCCTCTGTATTTGATATAACTTATTATAAATTTAAAATATATAAGAATTTTTAGAAATCTGTTAATAACTAAATTTTTTAATTTAAAAAATTAATCATCAGACAAATAAGTACCATATATACTTGTGTACTGAGGTTTTTTCTCAGAAAAAATTTCTGAAGTGAGGTGTTGGCTTGTACAGGGGGTCAAAAAAAATTGAAGTAATAAGCAAAACCATATCTTACTGAATGTCTCCTGAAGACCAGGAAGGAAATTTTGCAATAATTTATTTAATACAATACCAAGTAAAATTTTATCTTACCCCAAAGCGATCGAACATGTCGAACTGCCAACTCTAACCTGTCTATATACAGTACCGTAATCAGGTAGGCGATTATGGTATGGATGTAGTATATTTAATTACAGTAGTTATATTTAATCTAATTATTTAATCAATAGAATATGATTAAATAATGATTTATTTATCTAAATAAATGAAAATATAATCTTTAAAATCATATGAATTATAATAATAAAGAAGTTATTTATGTCATATTAATCTCAAATAACTTTTATTCTTCATTATTATTGACAGATAAGTAGATGAGTTTCAATGCAGATGAACTATTATCTTAGGCACAATGTGGAATAGAAGTTATTTACATAATGTGCTGATAAAACCAGATGATCCTCTATTTCTGCTTCTCAGCTGCCATTTTGAATTTTCCAATTTTGAAGCTACTAACTGCTGCTTTTGAAAACTGCTACTAGCAATTATGGGCAACAAGTCATAGTATGTAAAGGTTATGAATATCTACAAAAGCATTTTGCAATATCTTTAAGAGGTAGCTCATTGGAAACTGTCTCACAAATAATCTTCTAATATCTGACTTCTGCATCATGACTTACATCAATGATCTTCAGGAAATGTTCAAAAAACACACTCATGTTGCACAGCATATTACATATTTTCATAAAGCAAAAAGTATGCTTATATTAAATGATAAAGAATATATAGTTAGATTTATTCAATCTTTTTACTTAACAAAAACATTTTTATTTTTTCAATATTTTATATTGTATCAGTATTTAGCACTTTTATTAATATGGATTAATAAAAGTTCTAAATACTACTAACATGCAACAACAACAATACATTTTACTGCAAATTTCAGATTGTTAATATACTAAAACTTTAAAATTCTTTTATAAAAATTACACACAGTAGTATCCTTGATCATCTTTTATATTCTATGATATCTAATTTTCTAGAAAAATATGATTTCTATATTATGAGTATATATCAAAGACAAATAATTAATACACAACTTCTTTACTACGCTGCTCCATAATTTCGACACACTAGTATAATAGTAAAATTTCAGCTCACTTTGGCAAGATGTAAACGCAATCCGTACAAGTTAAAAACCAACGGATTCACTAAAGTGCACTTTCGGCTCACCCGAGCCCTCCTCAGTAGTTCGACCTAAAAGTCTCCACTGACCGTTAGAGATTTAAATTGCCTCCTTATAAACAATAAACCACTCCTCCCCTAGCGGGCAAAAGCAGACGTCTGCCTTCTCCCACACCATTATGTAACTGCGTAAACAGAACT